>JABSMT010020496.1:0-16924 GCA_018902335.1 Eumacrocentrus americanus | reverse complement strand
TATATTGCCAGGGTTTATTTTGACAATTGGTAACCATTACATACACAAAAGGCCTGACAATTTAATATTTATTAGCCAATGTCTAGTATAGCGTTGGTAATTTTTTCACGCCAAGAACAGCGACGAGATGCATCCGCAAACACCTGCTCCTCAATTAAGAACTCCGCCAGCAATTAATTTTCCATGAAAGGGCCCCGGGACTGTGTGTGCACCTTGCTTATACACATAGGTACATATACAGTAGATACCTATATAGGTATATATCTATCACACGACACCCGTCAGTTTTATATACTTGGCTCTCGTTCTCTCCTGTAATGTACATAAGCTCGTGTGGATTCTCACGAGATCCGGCGACTCGATCGTGGTACACGCGATCGAATTATCTTGACTTTGAGATCAGTTCCTTAAGAATTTCTCGTTTGGTGTATATCGAATGCAAAATACACGTCAACGTATAATATATTTATATACAAACTTCGTGAACAGAATAAATTCATAATAAACATTTTGTATAAAACAGGAGGTCTTGGGTTCGAATTCCAGTGGGGGGGTGTTAATTTTTTCAAAAATTCAATGGATCTCATATTCATTCACGGTAATACATGTCATCATGAACGCAGGCATGGTGCATATACTGAAAATTAATTATCAAAACTCTAGTTTCACTGCGTTGAAACTTTCATCTCGCTTTTAATTACTCGGGTGTCGATTAATTGGCCACTCAGACACATACATCGTAGTTCTTCATGATGTCGCGAAACAGCGGGCACATCATCAAGACTTAGAGCAGAAGATGCATCGTATTTCATCTCGTTTTCAGTTGTCTCTCTGTCTCGCTCGTGAATGCCTTGTTTTATCTAAAAATAGGACGTTTCCAGGCAATCGTGGACTTTAGTGCCGCACACACGAGACAGAAATAAGGCCGTATAGTGAGTAAAGAAAACACATAGCCGGACAGCGAATAGAAGTCGATACCTATACCCAGACGCTTCCAATGTAATATGATGCTCACTCTCTCTCTCAATTCACTGGTCGTTTAAATTTTCCTGCCAGTCAAGCAACTTCTGTTTAACTTTGAATTTTTATTCCTTGTCCAGCTTGCTTTCTGTTCTTCCGTCTCAAGGATGCCTTGTTCCATTATATCCAAGTCAATATCTCTCTGTTCTCTCGACTTACTTTCGTTTCCACACATACAGATATGCACACACATTAGGAAGAACAAAGAATATTGTTTGATTTCACGAGATAAACGTGTATATGAAGGTATATATTATAGACGTCTATATTATATGTATTGGAACTAGTGTGTCTATTGAAGTCGTCACGGTATTACACACATTGTATCTAGACACATTGACTATTGTAGGGATCGACTGCTTCCGCCCACGTGAGTCTTCAGGCACGTGGGTGAAACAACGTAGGGCTACTTAAGCCTTGAGTTTCCTAAGGCTTCTATTCAATCGTCTGTATATCGACATGATACGGAAGAAGACATTAGATATGAAGCATTTGATGGTTGAAATCGGAATTCTTTCTCCTTTATTCCTCGTTTCTTGCTTTATATTTTCATTTCAAGTCGCTTTGTCGTTGTTTCGCGGATGATATCAACCGTTGTTATTCGAGCCGTTATGTGAAAGTTGAGACGATATATGCTGGAACGTGCGCTGAGTCTGCTCGATAATTGTTGCTTTGTGCATCAAACATTCCGATAATGAACGAAAATGATATGCTGAACGGGCGCGGAAACGACACATAAAATATCCAATGCGCGATCGCAAAGATCCCGATTTATTGTAAATATATTTTCGCACGAGGACCTGATATAGGCTTGATCGAGCTGTTTGATAAAACTTCGCTACTGGATATTCCACAGAGATATGGACGACCACGAGATCCAATCGACTGTGGAGTCGATCCTCGGACCTGGGGTAAAGGTCATCGACTGCGAGAAGAAGTCCTCCGTACGCGAGGAGGAAGTTCTGCTGATAAACGGCGTGCCAATCGCACTTGAGGGTCCTGACGGTATTGCCATACGCGAGGCAATGCTCACGGGTCAGATACCACCTTGTGATCTGCTCAATCAGATCCTTGTCAAAGCTGGCATTTTGAGGTATAGCAAAAAAGAATCGACTTTGCCTCACACTTTGTTGTTTATTTCGAAGTATCAGGAAACAAGCAATCATTTGTTATAATTTTTTTCCGTTTCAAATGATGATATACGTTTGATTTACATTATTCGATGATTGAGTGATTGCTTGATGGTAAATGCTTGGAAAATTATGATGTAGTTATAATTGACGATTCCTTTTTGCTATCACTGTTACTTATTGTACAACCCTTGTGAAAATGATTCCCAAGGGCTCCGGTGCGTTTGGAGACGTCGTTGAGTGTAAAGTCGAGTGTGGTGACGAAGGAAGACGTGACAGTGGCACGAGGCGGCAAGGTCGTGGACGAGCGGAGTCGCGAGACCAAGGAGAACAACTACTACACGTCGTCGACCAGTGAAATCTGGGAACCAGTGGGCATTGTCCATCGGCCGCAAAATATCAAGCCTTTCGATAGTTCAGACGAGTCCAGGCCCAACTCAAATGCCAGCTCGGATCAGGGTTACACCACTCACAACAGCAACAGTAATGTGCTAAGAGATCGCGGAGGCGCGACCATCGGTTGTCCTATCTGCGAGGACAATGATCCTGATTGTGCACAACGTTGCCTCGGAGGACTGGCCGGACTTGGCACGAAGGTGCCCGGAGTACAGACGACTACATCAGCGGTAAGCAGAGTCCACCTTACACTAACATCCTCCCTTTTACTCTTCCTTAACTCACCTTCCCGCGACTGAATCTAATTGCCAGTAATTAGGGCACGGTTAAAGCCCTCTACGTCCAACCTCAAGTCACCGTCTTCCACGTTCACCGGAGCGAGAACTTGGACGGCTTGTCGTTATATATAAATGTAGGTAAGAGGGTCTCCAGCCATTTCTTAATGCATTATTACCATTTCATACATATATCTCTTCCCACTCCTTGTCCGTCAGGCTTGAATAATGATTTCCTTTTCAAAAGATTCACTTTTTTCTTTAAATAATTTTCACAACGATATCAGATTTTTTTCTTCTTTTTATGCCATTATTGTCAGTAATGCCTAAAAGAATCGTTGCATTTCTGTGTTTTGATGAGATGGTGATGTATTTAGAGAAGATTATATACTTACCGACTTCTAGTAAAGCAGATTCCTGCATTCGTCGGTAATTTATCAGTATCTTCAGTTCCCTGTGGTATCTACTGCCGCTGTGTATTATCGGTCTCGGTAAAACAGGGAAACTATAGGTCTGTTACCAACAGTGGTACTGTGATTATTCCGGTTTGCATGCGATGATAAGAAACTGTACAGCATTCCCTGGGATAACTTATCTAACGACAGACTACGCCCATAAATTTTATTCGACAACAACAAGAATTGCTTCGTCGTTCTAGAGATGGCTCAGCCAGGGCCATTTAGACAAATGTTAATAAGAGGTTTTCCATTCCTGATGCATGTCACTCAAATGATTATGGATAACGTATATAGTTAACTGGAACTTTAACGGCAATGTAGCTGATGATATTTATGAAAAAATATGGATTGTCATGTTCTAAATTCTGAAACGGTCTCCTTGCATTTCTAGGCAATGTCGTAAACCTAGTTGCTACGTCGGGACAAAATGTAACGTGTGAAGACACGGTGGCAGATCGCGAATTTCAAAGTGGCAGGGATGTGACAGCACGAGAAACGTGATCAGCCTACGTCGTGGCCCGTCATATAGGATTTCAGTCTGTGCTCGAAGACCGTACGTTACCGGCGTCGACGTCCCGACATGTCCCTTACATTCCCTTCCAGTCACGAATTCTCCCTCGTCCGTCTCGAATTTATCGCCCAGCATCTCGCTCGCTCACGTGTGTACATACACTACTACTATTACTATACCACCTTACTAGGATGTGCAGACCCATCCCTTCCATCAATTTTTCACCCTCGTTTCTCAGCTCCATGCAAGATGAAAGCCAAGACTGAAAACGAGGTTTTCCAATTTCGATGAATATTTTACATTTCCGCCTATTTCTCTTCTTTCCATTATTGATTGTCTCTCCCATTTGATGACCAATCGTTTTGTTATTCAACTCATGGAAAATGTAAACATTCATTATATATATATATATCCTCACGCGTCTCATGAAGTATAAATATATGTCCAACTCTCGATCAAGATAGACAATCAGTTGATAATCCCATACAATATATTCAATACATATATGTACACACTCAGTCTATAATCATCACATCATTCGTATATAGCTCTTTTCCCCGGCTGCAAATGGCAAACAGTGGTGAATCTGGAAACCGATCGATGAATCCAATTAAATTTTGCAACACACAGGAGGCCGTTGCTGCTGCTGCAAGAGGGGGAAGAGGATAGAGATGAGAAGGACGCGGGCATCCAGCTGACACCCACCAAATTGCATTTTATGCATGCGCCCCTTGGCTATCTGTCGTAAAGCGAGAGAGAGCGACTAGTCGTTCTCTATATTTCTTCCGCACTCTTCTCCACTCTGCACTCTCGAGTTTCCTTGCAATCCGCAAAGTTTACCGAGACGGGGTTGTATACTCAATTCCTTCATTTTTTTCCTTCTTGCGTCGCACGTGATTCAGAGAACGCAAGGGAAATCTGTTTTACTCGCTTCGGTTATTGAAGTCGTTTACGGAGACTTTTTTTTGTCGGTAACTCGAAAAAAAAAATCTCATTTCCCGACGATGAAATAGGATGCTGAGTAAATTGGGCGTAGAAAATTGTCGCTTTTGTATACACAAAAGCCCCAACCGATCACGTGCACACCTCACCTAGATTCCCTCGCTCCTTCTAGTTTATGAATCTATTTATAATCGATTCCGCATTGGAGAGACGGTTTAACGGGTCTCGCATCGAGAGAGTAACATTCTCCGGAGGTCCCACCGCATCGCGACCACCAGATTGAAAGTGCCCGCCGCGCGGTCTGAAACCCATCGCGACAGGCAGCCAACGGTGTATAGATATCGATACATATACCTAGAATCACGACCTCGACCCTTCGTACTGCGTATATACATACACACTATATAAGTGTGCTTGCGAAAATAGAACTATCCCTTACAACTTGGCTTGCACAACGACGCCAACAACGTCATCAACCACTAACAGTGTCCGCGATTGGACAGCCGATTCCAACGAAGCTCGATCGTGATCACGTGCGTCGCAGTCCCTTGTTTATTAGCCCGCAGTGTGACAGAGTATTGGAAACAGTTGCCCTGAGGTCGTGCTCCATTGTTCAACCGTCCGGTGACCGTTGCATTGGCATTGCAAATTTTCGTCAAAATAATCCATGTATATCGACGAGGCACACCGACAAAGCGTCACACGGTGACGTTTCACGGTGTACTCTACTATATGCTGTCGATAGTGCTGCAGGGGGGGAATAGAGTGACCAGTCTCACCGTTGATCGTGCGGCACATCAGGCCATAGGTTCCATATCCAACGGACTATACGGCTATCAAATTGGTGGCTCTCACAGGCACGTTCAATCATCCTGTTGACGCAGCGGCGTTGCGGCACGCACACATTCCCATCAAGATTGCTGACCTAAGCGAATTCCATCTAGTCCGATGATCGTGTGACTCATAGGAAATAAAACCTAAGACGTATCATATCAGATCTATATATCCGCGGAAACTCATGCCAAATGGGCCACGAAACTGAGACCGAGGCGTTGCCAACGGCTTATGGCGTGATGATAGCCTTCATCACTGGTTTGCTCGGTTATGTTTTGTGGGTGAGTCAATTTTTTTTTGTTATTTCAGATCTTTTTTATCCGACAACGTCACGGTTGCATCGAGCGTATTCATTTCAGCGGCGCACACTCGTTTAGATTACGTCGTGTACACGTATATATGTGACGAAGCCCATACGTGCCCGATCTATTTCCGTCATGTTACACCGTCGGCATCTCAAGAGAGTGAGACGTGCGTCTGCAGGCGTTTTTAGCAGGGCATGATTTTCACGAGAGAGACATTAGCGCGCCCTGAGAAACAAACCGCAGCAAAAAGCCCGCGCGCCTGCTCGGGAAGCGCTTGCGACTAAAAGCTTCTTTCGCGTTTCAAGTACAGATGAGAAACGCTGTATGGCTTTAGTTCGAGCGTTAACGAGCTATAATGCAGGCTGAAGCCAACGTTTGATGTATGATAGATCTTGGAGAATCCTTTCAGACAACAAGTTCTTTGATCTAAAGTAATCAAATACACGAAGTCTCGAGTAATCATTGTTGAATAAGAACAGAACAAAAGTTATATTCCACATCGGTGATGTTATTCAATATCTAGAACGAGAGGGGGGGAGAGAAAGAGAGGAACCCCCTTTAAGTGATTATGTATTTCAGGTAAGAGGAATGAGGACGAACGAGATGAGGGCTAGATTTGATTAATTTAGGAATAGGAGTGGCACAAATGAAACTTGAGATGGTGAATGTTGGGAAACTGTGGGATGAGGGGAAGAGTACGAGAGCTTTTGGTTATATAGACTAGGTTATATAGTGTATAGCTATGCGTGAAGTTGAAAGGAAATATTAATTTAGTCCTTGATGACTGTCTCTCACTTTCTCCATCTCTCTCTCGTCAGTTTCGGTTAATGATTTTGTAGGTTTAATGTCATTGGACGAGAGTAAAGCCGCTAAAGCTCACTTGATTATAATGGCAAATGCCAGCGTCTGGCGTTTCGCGATATGGCCATACTTTGTTACAATTTCAGCTCGCATATTGGAGTAATTTTGTAGGTATCATTGGTATATATGGCTCGTCATACAATGCTCGCCGATCTCCAATTGTATTCTCCAATCAGCGAAGGGGCGTGCAATTTGATTCTCGTTTTAACGGTAAAATACGATCGTTACTCGATGCCTCGTTCGCGCACATTTCATTTAATAGTTTTAGGAAAAATGCGATTGATTTGCGTCACGAATCTGCACCGATACACGAGTGGTTTACTATAATAGAATATTAGATTCAATTTGAAACGCGGCAAGAATTTTTACACTTTTCTATTTCGACCATTCGAGAACATCAAATGTTGAAGGATTCAAGAGTCGCGATTTACTCGATTAATACCGCCAGAGTATATATGTATATCTCTCTATCTCACTCGATATTAATGCGAATTTTGATGAAATGGAAAACCATCAATGCAAAAGAGACGAAGAAGGAGTTGAAGAGAAGAGATGGAGAAACGTTGGAACAATTGGTTGGAGACGCTCCTGGGCATTTCAAGTTTACGATCAAATGGCGCGAGATCCAATAGATGAGATTACGGTTTTGCGATTGAACTCCAACACAGCGGGTATATACTACACTCCTCTTTCTTCAGCTTCTTTTGCTCTCAACACAATTCACAGCTGCAGTTTACGGGAAAACAGAGTCGTGAACGAGAAATTCCCCTAGTTTATGGTGGTCGGGCCTTGGATTGTCTCCTAGATTTTCGTAGAACGGAATTTCGACTCTGAACGAGCTTGAGCATCGATTTATTTGTGACTCGAATGTCGTAAGCGATCAGGACAAAGTCTCTTGAGAGACGCCAATGCTACTGATCACCTCATTCTCGAGATCTTCAATATCATGTTTGATGACTCGCATTTGCTGCAGAATGTTTGTCAGCAAATGGTAGCTACAGGGTTCACTTTGCTTCTTTCCTTCATTTTTGTCATCGTTTTTGCCATCTTCCACACCGCGGACATTCAGTCCACTTCGTCTGCCCTGCTGAATAGAATAAAGAAATAACGAGACTCAAATCTTTAAATTAATTTCATACATTATATATAATTGAATAAGGAGGGGTACTCACGGATAATTGATTCAAAGGATTTCCCCTTGTAAATTGTATTGAACTTCTAGCATAAGGCAAATTAAGATCGATCTTTGTTTGACCTAGAGGATTCACCAGTCTAAGTATGTCATTCATGTTCTGATTTCGATCAGTTTTCGAGTGAAAATTTGGTCTCCGGTTACGAACTTTTGATCTACTTCTGGATCTGCTCTGTATCAGAATGAGCTTTTAGTTGGAATGAAAAACTAAATACAGTTGTCGAATGCAAATGAAATATAACCTACCTTGTGCCAGGCAAATTGTGGACTGCTATTTCTGTTCATATTGACGTTGGTATTTCCATTGTAGTTGACATCTCCATTGTCATCGAATAGTCCGCCAATTCCAAGACGATCTAAATTAAGTTCGTCGAATAGACTACGTCTATTGGCTTCTAAAGGAAGTCTTAGGATAGGTTGTGTAATAGAACCATATGAATTGGAATTTGGATTTAATCCGAAATATGTTGAGACATCCTGATCCTGGCATTTGACTGGCAAAATGAGTTTATGTTAAAAGTTAACGTATACAGGAGATTCTGAAAACTGAGATGAATTCTAACTCACTCACCGTATTGCCAAACTTGGAGGAATACAACGAACACAAATGATCGTATGCACCACATTCGAAATACTTGTGATAACAACAAAACAACAAAGGCAAAGGTACCACCAATTAAATAATTTATCGTTCACATGGGATGTTTCAATCCAATACTGCACAATCGATAGTTCCTACGAAAGTTTAAATTACACTTGCTCCGATCATATATAAGCTCATACGTACAAACATTTCCAACTATGTTTTGCTTTGTTCCGCTCTTGTATTTATTACAATATGCCATTACACTAGCCGTGAAGAAAAGAATTTTTGCGCCAATTGCATTCCAGAATGGCGATTTGCAGTGTGAACATTAAATACTAAATGAATGTTTACCAATAGATGACATTCATAACAAATGGAATTCTTTCGACTAATTTGATATATGACCGTACACAAACTGTACGTTGCCAACTATAATCGTGTGTATATAGACGCTGTGATTTCAATATGGCGTGATTGGATTCTATATATTACCACGATATATATCTGTCTTACTCATAACTGCATGTTATTTACTCTCGTGCATGACACGATGTTTGACAGGCATAGTCTCTATTGGAACAATCGAATGCTAATATGTGGAAGCCATTACTCCAATCAATTACGATCGGTCTAACAACTATTTTTTTTGTAAGTAAATATACTGATTGGTAATCATAAACCGATTAAAAAGCTTTATGGCTTCATTGCAGTAATTGGGAATGATTAGTTATTGCGAATAATTAATCTTGTTCAGATCAAACATCAATATAATATATATTGAGATGAAAGGGTAATGGTAATCTCGAAATTGACGGATCCAAAAGACTATAATTTCATAGTTCGAAATCACAATTTACAATTTGGAGAAATACCTTCATACATTGATCAAATGATTTGATCAGGAAATTTAAAAGCCATCATATCACTGATCGTTAGCTCAACACTCGTGGTGTCACGCTTCTGCTAAATTAAGATAATTCACGTGAATTTAAAAGCTGCTCCCTATAAAATCGTTCGAAAACTAAAGGCTCGCACAAGGGTGCGCCAACCTTTATCAACTCCTGCGCAGTCGAGTACCATATTGACAACTATGGTGCTTCCTCCAACTCTCCAACTTTCGTCGGTATTCCCATTAAAAGTTTCGCCGAATGGACGACTCGACCCGTAATGCCATGGCCTTACGGCGTCGCGCCCAGCAAATTGCAAATCCGACGTTTTATCGCTCACCTCTGCTTCTCCTTGTTTGGTCTGGGCATTATATGGATTACCTTTTCCAACATGAAATGCATACACGCATCAGTGGGTTTACTCTAGACAGGTCTTCAGTTCCATCATCCCAAGCATTAAAAATGGATATTTACTTTATGTCTATTGGTTTATCTCTGTGTGTGTGTGTGTGTGTGTTCTTTTTTATTGTAACATTGAGGAATCTCTCAACATTTTTTTTTTTTGGCGAACCAAACGAGGGTCCAATTAGTGGCACGGAGAGCGATCAACGACTTTTCGACGGACGTGGCCTATAATTTCCACGAATTGAACGCGTCAGGGTTCTCTTTGTAATTTTACGGTTCGATTGTTTTTGTTCGATGTAAAACGACTCGTGAAAGTTACTGTCACTAACGAGACATGTCATCATTCCTCAACTCGTCATTTTATTATTTAGTAATGAACGTCAGTATAAATTTTCTTACTTTTAAAAATAGTCAAAGGTTGAAAATTTTTGTTATTATGTAATGGAGTATAGTTAATCGTTGGAACGTTGTTGTATTACACTAAAATCTAAGTGCTGTGGTCATTTTCTGATAATAATGCCATCTTCATCGTTCCAATGGGTACTTGGATTCTGTTCAGCCACTGATGTTCTTCATGATCATGATATTGTCCAATGTGATCATGATAATGCCCATCGAGTCCAGATAAAGCACGCTATTCTAGGGACTTGACATTATCATCCACCGCAAATAGTTGCAGATCAATTTTACTTTTCTTTTGTGAATTTTTTTCTGCATAGAAGAGCTCAAATTCTCATTTTACAGCATTGTGCAATGTCACTCACTTTGATCTTTCTTCTCTCTATTTCTCGTCAGTCGTAACTTCTGCCGTGATCTTCCCTGTCTCTCCCGTCATGGAGATGTTCATCTGACAATTTTTTTTCTCTTTGTTGTCAAATACCAATCTCTCTTCTTTTATTGTGACCTACATTTTTTTCGGTTTATCGACAGTGTCGACCTTCTATATGACTATATATTGCTGCTTTTAGTAATATATGCAATTTAGTATTAATTGTAATTCCAGTGATGTAGGTTATTACGTATAAATGCGGGCAAATGAGCTCAGAGAAATGACATCTTTTGATAGCGAATTTCCCCATTGGATTATTCATCGCAGGTCAAAACTAGTGATGGTCCGTGGCCAGAATAATTTGAATAATTTAGTGAGGGAGATAGGACCATAAACTCTGTTCAACTCAAATGAAGCTTCTCTAATACAAGTAGCTCAAATTGTCCTGAATTAACTCGAAATTGTTTTTAAATGGAACTTTAAAGGCATAGATACATGCTTCTAGAAAATAAGAGATTACTACACCACTGTTTTTAACAGGATGAAATCAGGAAAAAATTTATTTTGAATTTACATGATGTTTGCCTTACAATATTCATCGTGAAGTTTACTTTGATGTAGAAAAAGTAATCCTGCAAGAGCACTTAATATCGAATATATCGACATCTGCGCAATATTTACTGTGTACTTTCCGTACTTCCCCTTCCATTTCATTCCTATTGTACAAACGATTATTTTTTTGTTGAATTTTATTCGAAGACTGAAGATTTTTATTTTGTATGAAAAATTTTTGATAAGTTTTATAATTCTGAACATTACCGTTATTAGTACAATTATAGAAGTAATGTAGACACAATCATTCGACAGGGCAATAGGAAAATATCTGATAAGAGTAATACTTTATAGTGATGACGACGCTCGAACCCGTACTTGGTAATAAAATCTTCGATAAAACCCGACCTCGCCACTCGAATCGAATGCTATGCTTGATAACGCGTTACGGCGAGAAAAAGAAGAAAGGCATGTTTGCAATTGCGCAGTCTTAGTATAACTTCTTGTTTGATTACATAAGTCAGTCCCATTATATATAGTTTTCCACAGAAATGTGTAGTAAAAAGGTTTGAGAATTCATTGGATACGTTTGATGCAACTCAATATGGTTATGAACCATGATTTATTAGTCAACTTTATACATCAGGTAGATATTAAATTCTTAGAATATTCTATTCTGTAACTAATCAACCGGAACATATTAATAAATGTTTCAGTAATAATTTATGCTAATTAATCAAGTCCGGTATGTATGACAAAATGTATGCGTGGCTCTGATAAATTTGATTCATCTGGAATGTTACTTTGAAACTATTGGCAAACATGTTTGTCACGTAGTATATAGATTGTAACAAAGTTGCTTCACTCATTAGAGCGTACATAGTGAATTAGACACGTGAGTCCGGTTCTTTTGAATAACTTGTCATCAGCTTCTGTCGTATCTCGTATGTCCATCTCTCTTTTTGAAATGTATATACATCATTCATCTCTTCACATTCGTTTGACTTAATCAAGAATGTTTTTTAATATACGATATCACTGTTAAAACTCTTGGTAAAGTAACTCGAGTGTATTTGCGCTCTTTTTATTTCTGCGTGCATGCAAAGGGAAGTTTGCGACTGTTGCAGAGAATATTGCAGTGTTAAAAGAAAACAGGAAGCGTAGAGCATCAGCAAGAGAGCAAGAGTCGTGGACTTTGCATCTAACTATCATTCGCGGTCACACAGTCAACAGCTAAATCCCGGATTACCTTATTCGGAATGAAGAATTAAGCATTCATTCTCTCCACTCTCGACGCGGATTAGCAGAGAGCATTAGTCTCAGTTTTTAAAGCATTCCTTCGATATGCTAAGAGTCAATATTTTCTCACTACCAACGACTCCTTTGTTCTCACCGCAGTCGATTGAATGAGAGTACACAGATCTTCAATTTAAATTATAAACAGTTAGTTTACTTTAGATTATTGTTGAAAATATATCTTCAAAATATTCAATTAGATCTTTATAGTTCAGGTTTGTCGATATAGAAAAAAAGGAGTTTGTAAAATTACTAGTGAATTAATTAAAAAGTGATTGATGGATACCATTATTGTCACGGGTATCATGTGTCTTTCCTCGTGATAGGTTATTAATATTTTGGTTGACGTTAACATTTTTCTGATGATTGTCACGAATCTTAACCTTCTTTTTACGTGCTGGGCCTGTAGGGTTAATATTTGGCTGATGATTTTTACTTGAATGCATTCGATTTTGACGGATTCCTTTTGATAATTGAGATATCCATGTTGATGAACCTAGGACAAAAATGGGTGCGAATAATTTCGTTCTATCTGGCAGTGTAATTGTCACGCGATTCGTCCCATCATCTTGTCCAGAAGCTCCTGATTTCCCGTTAATGATCTTGGCAAGCAATTTTCCATCTTTCGAGGTTTCCAGCGCTATGACAATTGACGCCAATTCAGAAGTGTGAACATCATCGTTTTCTAAATGTTTCAAGGTTTTTGATGGTGGGATTACGGTCGATTGATGTCTTGGAAAACTCGTTGGATGTTCCGTTGATAACTTTTCTTGCATTTCACTATTTCTTTCAAGATTAGTAAGATTTCCTATCATTTCCATGTTCTTATTATCTCTCATTTGCTTGTGTGTTTCTGATGTGCTGTTCAATAAGATTCGCGGTGTTGTATCATTCATAAATAGGCCCCGTCGACCATTTCCTTGCGACTTTGATCCGACTCGTTCGAACGACCGATCATGCGAAGAAATTCCAAACTTTGAAGAGCCCTCGTGTTGTAATTCAACGTCTGCTTTCGGCGTGGTTCTGCCACTTGAGTAATCGATTGTTGTGAAATTTTTTGGATCACTCTCGCGGAATTCTTTTTTATGCTGTGCAGGAGGTAACTCACTTTTCGAGCCCTCTTCCAATTTTACGCTCGCTCCTGGAAAGTTTTCCCCATACATACGCCACCTCTTCAATCGTTCCTCAGTGACGTCACGCATTTTTGCTTCCCATTCCTCAAACTCTCTGTCCTCTTCGGTGTCAGTCTTTGATGATTCATTATTTTCCCAAAGTTCAGGTGTTCTAAAAAATTCATTTCAATCAAAAACAAAAATTCGATTTATAGATCCAATTACTTTTGGAAATGTAAATATAAAAAAAACAACAAAATTGATACCTCGTACCCTCGGGTTGTTCGAGTGGTTTTGATGAAGTGTCATTCACCAACCAATGGGAATTGTTCCGAAATTTCGAAATTGCTAGATTTTTTTGGAATTGCTTCGAGTGTGTAACATCTGAAATACAAAAACGAAACAGTTTCAATATTGAATGTCATTGATAAAAAATTTATCTCTAATAAAATTAAATCGATATCAGACAGTGTGTCTCTTGAGATCTTTATAATATCGATTGACCTATTCACTCTCGAGGTGTCGAGGGCCTTCCAACAGTGTAATTGAAACGTAATCGAGTTCGTGTAGGCAATTGTAAGAAAAGAGGAGGTGAACGTGGCTCGGAAATTGCTCTCTGGTGGGCCATCCGTGGCCGTGCAAACGGCTTCTTATCGAGAGGGCGCGACCCCGGACGAAGAAAGGCCAGCCGAAGCCCAAGGGGAACAAGAAGGTATTATGACAGACAGAGACAAAGAGAGTGAGAGAGCGGAATAGAAGGTGTACAATGGTATATCGATACATCGACTGGCTCGTAAATGTTCGATGAAACGATGAGAGTCGAACTCAGAGGCAGTGTAGACAAATGGTAGGAGTGGCGTGGCTGGCAAGTGGCTCCTTTTAATTTCACGGTGCCATTTGGAACGATTCGCTCGACTGCAACTCAACGACATTTAATTGTCAACAACAGTACCCGCAGTAATTGAATAGATAAAAGCGCAATAATTCGGCTCGACCGAGTTCTCGCTTGAGTGTACACAACTCTTCACGCCATGTTCTCTCTTCTATCTCTCTATCTCTCTATCTCTCTCTCTCTCTCTCCCTATGTGTGTTGGGATTTTCCGCGCAAGAGCGATTGCCCTCTTCACACACCGTTGTACTGTTTTGCACCAGCTCTCACGATGTTCCATGAATTTTTCCATTCAAACAGCGCTTGACTCATTTTTATTTCACATTTTGTCGCGTATGTCCTCACTCACTTGTACTATTTCTATTTTGCTTTCTCGACGCATGCATTTTTATTCTGGCATATGCCTTCCATACTTCAGCTGTCTCGATGGACCCAATCTTCCACAGCAGATAACGCAAAATTTCCAATATAGTGTACTTTCGTATACATTATACATATATCGGGAATAGGGATGTATCATGTGTGTCATTTCTGTTGGCGTGGTCAGTACCTATACCATTTCACCGGGACGCAATTCAACTATTTCACGAGGATGAAATGCTCTCTTGAGATCCATTCTATATGTCGATATATCCTCCACTTCTGCATGAAACATGGAATACACGTTCAAATTTTTCGTTTTTTTTTCTTTTCGTGAAATTCTGTTATATTTTTTTCACATTTTTAATCACTTTTTCTGTTATGATTTTGTATTAATAAATACTATTATTCTATTGACTCACCGGTTGAATCGTGAGAATCCGGGACCAACGTCCAAGACGATACGACACTCAGAGTGATGATTACTGCGATGCGGAGGCAATAACTAACTCCGTCAGTCATCGTGATCGCGGTACACCTAGCATACACATTAACCCTGTACATATATGTCTTGACGCAAAGTGGAGGGGTCGATTTACGGCGTCATCAAGAGCCACACCGATCACGTTGGATTTCGAAGCGTATACAGATATACCATCATAGTAGTTTAATTTTAGTCATCAATGACTTCTGTTTATTTTTTTTATTGTGAATAAATTTCAATTTTAAGTTTTATACGTCTGTCATTAAGCGGTAAAACGAGATAAATCGACAATTTATCGAAAAATTTGAAAATTTACATTTTTTTCAAATATCTCGATAACTATGGAAGATACGATAAAATTGCAAAAGACCTTTTTTGTCGAAAATTAAATTCTCCATAAAAAAATACTCATACGTTTTTGTCGTATCTCGCATAGTTCTCGAACTATAATCAATTTTGTTTTTAACAAATTGTGTTCTCAAAGAAATCGTGCATCTATAGTTTTCTTTCGAGATATCTCGCAAATTACACGATATAGGACAAAAATCCTTAGAACCTTTTTTATAGGAAATTGGATTCTCTACAAAAAAGGTCATATGCAATTTTACTTTATTTCTCATAGTTTCCGAGTAACAAGGAATTTTGTGAAAAAATTTTAATGGAATTTACTTTTATATCGACTTATCTCCTTTTACCGCTTAACAACAGAAATGATCTATAACTTTTGAGAATGGTTCTAGTCATTTTACTATATGATAGTGAAATCACAAAATTATTTTGTCAAGGGGGGGGGGAATCTCATCATAACATTCATGGTCTTGTCTTTGACGACAGATTTCACAAAGATTGCCGGAATTATTGGGAAACCACAATGCTCGAGAATCTTCTCAAGATTTCCACTTCACTTTGTGGCCGTCACTTTGCGACGAATATCATTGAATTTTACTGCGAAAATACGGTTGAGTAGTAAAACTTACGCCATTGATCCAAGTGTGGGAGACGTGTGTTGCGATCATTTCAAACTGTTCCGGAAATTCGTTAGAATCACAATGAAGGGCTTTATCGACACATCCTCCTCCTTGTCCTTTTAGGACATTTCCACGATTCTCGCTTGAGATTGTCTTCGCATATATCAATCGATAAAGTCATAATAATATAACGATCGTTTAATTTTGCACTTGAATGCCAAAATTAATTTAGAATAGATTGAACAGAACTTGATGACGGTGATATCCGGATATAATAATGAACCACTCAATTTTACAATCAGTTATTAAGCGATTAATTACACTAAAAATTTTATGTCCAATTATTTTAAATAAGCGTGTATATTACATCACGTCGTTTAATCAAAATCTCCTTTGTCTATGTAATACCAGTTGGACTTTGTATTGTGAATCTTGACACTTAAACGGATCAATGATCTCTCATAAACTTTGAAAGTCGATCTCACTGTGTTCAATATGAAAGTTCTCCTCTTAGAGAGATCGCTCAAACGAATCTCAAGATTTCACGGAGACATGTCTCCTCTGACGTTTGCAATGTGACACGTTAAGCTTCTCCCATTCAGTTGTCTCCATTTTCACTGGACAATGTGCATTATCACGAGACTATATACTGTATATATAATACGCGAAAGACTGTCTTACATATATATATA
>JABSMT010020385.1:0-16935 GCA_018902335.1 Eumacrocentrus americanus | reverse complement strand
TTCATTAAAATGTTTTACAAAATTGATTATATCGAGAAAACTATGGGAGATACGATAAAAATGCAAAGAACCTTTTTTGTAGAGAATTTAATTTCCTACAAAAAAGGTTCAATAACATTTTGTCGTATCTCTCAAAGTTTTCGAGATATTCGTAAAAACGAAAGTGTAAAAATTTTCATAATTTTTCAGTTATCATCTTTTACCGCTTCACTACTGAATTACACAAGGAAGCGTCAAGTTTGATGGGTAGGTATATATTCTTGTCTTTTTTTAAATATATGTTCCGATCTCATAATTAGAGTTTCAAGGCAAAAAAGCGGAAAGAACGCAAATTAATAAGAGCGACGGGCTAGAAGAGAAATTGCGATCGAACGTCTGGTGCTAAGGAAAAAAATGCAGGTCTCGCCGGAGCGTGACACGAAAGTTTCGACCTTTCCAGGTGAAAATTTTCCTCGTGCACGACTTCCATTTCCTCCATAAACCACTTCCCTTCCCCTCTAATCGATCATAGGCCCAATCAACGCCCCCGCATACTTACATTCACCATTAGAATAGTCGTATTTTTGAATTTCCCGCCCGTTGAGAATTCAAATTTCTCGTCGAACTCCCCCCCGGGGCCCCGCAGGACCCGCACTTAATTTTCGACGATTTCCTCGTCCACGTATAAGAAATAATCCTCCGGAGAATTCGTTCGATCTTCTTCGTGTATGAATTCGGGCACAGGAGCACAGAAAAATCGCGGGCTCGCCCGGGCGTCGCGGCGGGAAAATTCAAACTGATTTATCACTTGAAGGTCTTCGATTCCTTCAACTATCGTCTCGGAAGGCGCCGAAGAGATTATAACCGCCACTCGACGATACACAAGGCGCGTATAAATATGAAAGAGAAAATATTACGTTGTCGGCTGTAGAGGAAACACAACCGTGGGCACTCGATCGTCGAGTCCACGAGCGAGGACTGCCCGATCTGGTCACGATCGTCCGTCCTACACCTCCACCTCCACAGTCTCCTCTCGTCCTGTCTCTCTCTCGTCCACTGCTATTCGCAGTATTCTGTCTCTCTCGCGTTCTCCAGCAGTCCCTTCCCTCTCGCTTGACTCTTGTATGTGGTGTGTCCCTTTCTCTTTTCCCCCACCATCGCGACGACGCTCAACGCGCTTTAATTAAAATCTTTTTACTCCGAAAAATCTCGAACTCGCGTGTACACCGTCGGTACTCGCTTCTTTTTCGCTTTCTTACAATGTAATGTTACTTTTATTTAGGAAAAGCAACCGCACTCGCAGAGAGATGATCTGTTTGGTTCCAGTTTCCGTTACTATGCGTTCTATTCCCGTGGTCTATCCTCTCTACGCATGCCTGGTAATAAAAGTTATGTACTTACGCCTGTGGAAGAATTTTAAACATTGTAATAACGTTGATAAAGATAAGTAGGTATCTTAGGGATTGATGAGGTGATTTGATTAATTACACGAACTTTTGCCATTTCCCACATTTATTTTGATATTGTACATTTACTGTATTGCATCTAGACATGCCTCTACACTCCATGCGTGTTTTATTAAACTACATAAGGTGGACACGCTCCAAAAAAGTGACGCTGTCTTCGGGGTTTGTGGGTTTTATCTATACGATTAAAATATATATTTCGATTCGATAGTAGTCATAGATTGTCGCGGAAAATCTGTGAAAAATATATCTATATATGTATAGAATAGATATAGTGATGTGCCAATTTGAAATGTTACAATTTCTTTTTTTCCCACACGCAGACACACGCACACAATATATCATCCCATTGCTTATATATTGACTCTGCTTTGCACATACAAAAAGTATGTGCCCGTTTTGTTATATATTTCTTTTTTTTTTACATTTCATTATCGCATTTATTTGAACTCTATGGCAATAAGGAATGCATGAAAAATTTATTTCTGCTTTAATGTAATTTTAAAAGTTATTTACTCCAATAGAGAGAATTAGAATGAATGTATAGATTGATCTATACAATTAATGGAGAAATATTGAATAAGTCGAAGATAAGGAGAAGATTGAAAAATCTTACATTGGCACTCCTTGAAAGATTTGATAGTGTATACTTAATACGACAAATTCATCATCATGCTTCATGTTTGCTTATGATATAATATAATTCTTTAAAATTTCTTAAAGTACTCGGGCGGGCTCACACAAATTGCCGATTGTCTGCTGCCTAAAGTACACACAATTGTTGGGGGCAAAACGACGATTGTACTGTCTCAGTACGTTTGGAACATTAACCAGGAAACATTTTTCATTTTTTTAGTTATGAAGACAATTTTTTTTCTTCTTTTTTATGGATATCTCGCAGAGATACTCCAAATGATTGTCGCTGATTGTCAAAGAGTCTTCTTTGAGTTTGCTTGCTAATTCAATCTCAATCTCGGTCAAGTCTCCAAACGCCTCAGCTATGATTGATTATTATTACTCGCTTAAATTTTAAGGACACTTAATTTCGTAGTCTTAAAACTTTAAAATGACACATAAACTATTACAGATTGTTTTCATTTGGTTTTGTCGTTCAATATTCTTTTTACCATTACTACACTAGTAAGGTATTTTTCTTTTCTTGGCGATCAAATGATATAACAAGCATAGTTTCTTTGGTCGTATCGTTAACGAATTGTACAATATTTTGGGTATTATATACTATCATTTTTATTTTATATAACTTTGAGTAAATTGATGATTATCTTATGCTCAACTTTCCATTGTACATAAACAGTAAGTTTCGATGAGACGATCGTATTAAATAAATTCGGTGACCTGCACCGTCTTTTCATATTATTTTATGATTACTGTATGTTTTTTTAATTTTTTTATTAATTTTTTTCATTGACATTTTCGGTTGTTCTTGTTCGTATCGATTAATGCGAGAAATCAAAGTGCCTCGTGAACAAAAATGTTAGATTCTTATAATACATGTTATTACGTCCGGTAGATAAATAAATTGTCTCTATAGTATGTATTGCAGGTACAAAAACGGCCCACTCATGACCTTATATGCGCGTGAATTTCACTGTTAGCTAATAAATCTGCTCCAGTTTTATTCGTGTTCTCTGTATAATTTATCCGTTTTTTCATCTGCTGCTTTTGCTTCTCGCAATGTGCCAAGGTAAAAGGCCAGCTAAGCATATAAGCGTTAATAAAACAAAATATTTTTCTATATAGACTCGAACCAACGCGATAATGAAGAACACCGATCTTTCGTTAATTACCTTTCTTCTTGATTTTCTCTTTCTTTTAAGATTTTTAATCATTTGCGTATACGAGAGACCGAGAGTATCACAGTAAAGAGGATTACACATAGGTATATAACACGCGTGTGTATACGAACCGAAGTACTTAATTACCGTTAAAACCTATGTATAATTGTGTATATTTAACGTGTACAGTGTATAAGTGTATACGCAAGATATAAATGTAAACTTATGATTGTAAAACGTTTCAAAGATAATGGCAAAGCTTCATAATATCCCTCCATACATTTCTTTCCATCAAAATCTCTTGTGTTCATTTAGAAGCAACCTTCATTACTCAAAGTACAGAAAATATCTGTGAAAAACATGAGATTACGAATGATCGATCGTTCACCACCAGCGATCGTTCGATGCTTCATTGAGGGAATGAATGTATTTTTTCACTGTCATTTTTCTTCCCTTATTATAATGTTTACGATCGTCGCTAGTATAAAATCTAGTCTTAAGAAGTAGTGATTGTTGATGCAGTTTCATTGAATTACATAAATTGACGATTGACATCAAGACAAGACGAGCTGATCAAGTGATCAAGTCTGGCCTTTTCTACTTTCTCCGCCCTTCACATCAAGCTAAAGCCGTTTTTCTTCGATTTTTTACTTTTTTGATTCGTTCAAATTCATATCAGACTTGTGATTAACTTGATCACGAAGTGACTGTATGATTAAATAACTTTTTTCTGGCCGTTTCCATCATTCCCGAGTAAATACTACAAATCTTACTAAATTCTATCGTTGACAAAAAATGTTATCTTTGGACGAGGCCGAGGATATGTGTCAGGTGTAGTTCATACCGAGTTTTTAAAGTTTTTAACCGAGAATTCTATAGCCTTTGAAGCAACACACGCTTCTCGGGTTTCCAAATTCATCTAGGTATGTAGGTACTTTCTTCGCTTTCGTTTCTTTCATGGTTGTTTTTTCTTCTTTGAATATTTTTCGTCGTGTATGCCGTGTATAATATAACGTAAAGATATTACGATTGCGCTCGCGTTTGCTCGGTCGTTGATGGTTCATCGATGGTGACGACAATTGATACTTGGTTCGTTGGCGTATCGTCGTCCGGATGATAGTGCTCCCAATTGCCTCGTTGACTCTGCAATGTATCAATGTAGAGAAGATGCCACACTGTCGGCTTTTCCTTCATGTTAAGATGATGACATGTGTGCTGACGTATTGATGAGTATGCACGCTTGATAACCCACCAACACCGCAATATCCACAGACCCACATGTTTAAGAACGACCGGAGAACAATTGGCACTGCAACCAAAAGAAAAAACGGAATTTCGAAAGAAGAATCGCGATTCATAACAAAGCAGAACTCAATAATCCACATTGCAATAATGCAGGGGTGTATCCGAACTTCTGTACAAAAAATTGAAATTAAATATTTTATAGTTTGGTAAACGTGAAAATGATGTTCATAAAATTTTCAGTAGATTCAGCAACCTCATTTTCATGTTGAGGAAACTACGAAATGTTTAATTATTAATTCTGTCGTTAAGTATGGTGAAAGGAGATAAGTAAGAAATTATCCGAAACTTTGGACATTTTCATTTTTACAAATATCTCGGAAACCTTGAGGGATACGATAAAATTTTATTAGATCTTTTTTGTAGAAAATTAAATTATCTACAAAAAAGGTCATTTGCATTTTTGTCGTATCTCACATGGTTCTCGAGATATGATGAATTTTGTGAAAGATTTTAATAAAACTATTTGATCAACTTATCTCCTTTTTATCGCTTAACGACAAAATTGTTGTGCGAAAGTTTAGATACAGTTGCATTTACGCCAAAAACCCAAAAGAAAAATAAATAAATTAAAAGGTAAAGGATATGAGAGACTGAAACAGCAGAGAGATTCTTACATCTTAACCAAGGGTCAGTGGGAAGGCTGTCCCAATGGCTGGATTGATGGAGAAAGTGGTGGTATTGGTAGATGTGGTAGTTGTGGTGATGGTGGTGTTGGTAGCCCATTGAGGTTGAGGCAGATGGGGGGTAGTTGTCTTACCATGCCGGTTCCAAACTGCTGAAGCAGACCAGTGCCCTGCTGGGACGACGTTGACGACACTGACGGCCGCCGGGAATTGCGAATGCTCGTCATGCTGGAGCTCAATAGGTATGGCACGCTGCTGCTCGTCGTTGGCATTCCACCCTGTTTTTTTAAATCCAAAAATCCAAAATTTATCGATTGTAAAATTAAGTTTTCCTCCTATTATAATAGCCAATGACGTTGATATCATTTATTCTGGTAATTTTGGTGAAAATCATTTTGAAATGGCAATATCACCATTCTTATTGAATACTGATAATCCTCACTGGCTTATGTTCACCAGTATTTATTTTTATTTTAATTACCGTTGGTGGTGAGAGATTGACGTTGGATCCACGTCGTTCTTGCGGTCCTGTGCTAGAGTGTCGTCTGATGGGCAGTCCACCACCGGGTGTACCTCCAGGTGAACTCGAGCATGATGGAGCAATGCGAATCTTTGGAGTCATGAGGGTATTGTCGGAGAGACGACGACTAGGGAAGGCACTGCTGACCCTCAGGAAACCGCCGTCGTTGGCCGAAGAAGACGAACCAAACCACCATCCACCTAGTAAACCTAAACAAAATTATTTTCTCTCACATATCTTCATCATTTAATTATTTTCAGCCGTCGTCTTACCAGTCATTGAGTTCTTCCTGGTCATGTTCTCAGCGGATGCTGTCATTGACATGGAGCCTATCGAGGTCTTCCTCACCATGTCCTCGGCAGACGAGGTCTTCCTCTGCTCTATACGAAGACCTGGGATATTGAACGGCGGAACGTGCATATTCTCTGTGCTAAACTGATGTCGCAAGGACCGATGTCTCTCTGGACTTTGAGACAGCTTCAATTTATTCGACTGACTCCGCTCGATGCGACTCAGCATATCTTGCAGTATCTCCAAAAGCACCGTGAACTGATCGATATTGAGGGACGGATTAACGGTGATTGGGAGGAGAATGGGCATGACTTTGGTTGCCAGCAGATTTATTGACAGTCCGTACTTCTTGTTACTCAACAAGAGCCTATAGATGTCTGGAAGAAAAAATTAAAAATTTTATTTTTGTTAATTTTGATGATCAAATCAAATGGATTAAATGAATAGATCTGTCATGAATAGATATGCTTATCAATGACTGACAATTCCCTATAATTGAACGAAGAACAAAACAGTTCTATTTCACTTACTTACAACCCGTACAACCGCATCTGGCTCTTGAAGATTGATTTCCCACAGCAGTGGCAGCACTTCATCAATAATCTGCTGAGTATCCAGTTGCTCTAAAATTCTTGACAGACAATTCATGAGGATTCGAGAGTCCGTTGTACTGCCCTCGAAGGCTTGCATCAACTTGGGTATAACGATCTTTCTTAGTGCCGTTTCTTCAACGAATTCGCCGACTTTTGATACTGCCACAAAGGCTGCAGCCTAACAATGAAATATAAATAATAAATGGAAGGATAATCATAGGTCTAAGAGGTATCGATTACAGACCTGAACTTGAATATTAGGACTCTCAAAGGATGAATACAGCATGGGAAGCATCTCGCCTTTGACGACGTCATTTGGAGTTTTTTCAAAGACCACATGAAGATTCTCCAGCAACACAACAGTCCCCTGGACCGATCTTGGCGTTGAAAATAGTTCCCTAAATGATGGCAGAATAATGCTCTCGTAGTCGTCGGTGCTACTTTGCTGAATTATGTAGAGCATTGGTTGCAGTACCGCCGCAAAAACTTCCTGGGACTTGGATTCAGCTTGGAGATAAGGCCAGATGTGTTGGTACCACAGTTTCTAAAGGACATCCATCACATCAGTGAGTATACTCTTTGAAGATACACAAATCTAGTCTTACAAATCCATTTTACCAGAGGTATAAAAGGAAGAACTTCCTTGAGCGTGTTTCTGTAGAAATGAGACTTTTGATTTGGATCTTTCATGTTGATTACGTCTAAAAATTGCAGAGCGTGAACTGAAGGATCGCTATAGAACCATAAGAAATAAATCACTTGATGTATATAAAACATCTATTTCAATTGGAAATAATTTTTTTTTTTTTCGTTCTCTTACCTGAAATACTTGATCAAGGAGAGATGCTTGGCTATTGGTCTTGCTTCGGGGTCTTTGTGGAGCAACCTGGAGACTGCCTCGTGGAGAGCAATAGGAACCCTCGGCAGAAGTTTCTCCACGTGTTCATCCAGCTGCAGAATTTGTTCTTCTTACCAAGGCACAACTTAGCAATTAATTTCAGAATCAAGAGAAGCGATACTTACGCTATCTAACTGTTTGATGTAGTCTGAATTGCTGTGATTGGCCTGTATGAGAGATCTCCCATCGTTGTAAATCGCGGCAATGACCATCCCAAGACTGAACATGTCACTGCGAATGCTGCAGAGTTTCGTCAGCTGTATTTCAGGCGCTACAATCGAGTATATACCCAAATGAACGATCCGGAATACGACGACATGGGGATTTCTTTATATTAAAAATAAAAATTAGTGTATAACGCAAGTTACCGATGTAATCGAGACTCGGCTGAACGATCTTCGACAGCTTATTGGTCCATGAATGACAGGGGATTGGGTCCAGGCCGTTATCGTTGGTCCGTTCTGGTAATTATTACTCTGATAATTACTACTCCATTCTAAATTATTACTCTGTCGTAGATAAACTACAATATACTTATAAAGTAGTAAAATATCTGAAACATTAATAAGACTCACCAATAAACTCGAGGCCGCACAATTTCCACGTTCCTTTTTTCGTGATGATAATGCTACTGGGGCAGACGTTCTTATGGATGACCTTGCCATTGCAGTGGAGAAAAGAAAGTGCCTCGGTGATCTAAAATGCATGTGTCAGGTGCAATGTCACTGAATAATAAATGCATGCAAAGGACATAAAAGCATCTTATACATAGAACTTTGTTGGAGACTATAGATATCCATAAAAGAAATCTGAGAGGGGCTATTTTAAATAAGAGCAACTCTTGAATAATTCATTCGCTACAAGGGTTGCATCGATTACGCGAGCATTCGCCCTCCTAAAAGAGAGAGGAAAAGAAGCTTTTATAAGACACAAACCTGCAATAGCCCGTATTTGATCTCCATGGCCACCATGTCATACTTCTTGACAAGAACTGGTCGATGGCCTGGTGGCTGCTGATGAGGATTAGATTGAGTGGCTGAATAATTTGAACTTGGATTGGTAGTCGTTGGAGCTGAAGCTGCCGCCTGCTGTTCTTTGTAGGCCAGGACGTTTGCTAGACTTCCGAGCACGGGTTCCGTCGCAAAGGCTAGCGTTTCCGCACACTCTTTCACCGGATGAATAATCTAAATATCTCCGGAAATTTGTTATCAATCTTGCTTACATTGTTCTTGCAGTTTAGTTCTTTAAACAGTAGGGAAACATAGTGAAAAAGGAAAACGGAGAATTAAATCCTCAAAGATCACCTGGAGTAGTTTGGGATGTCGCCGGAACTCCTCAAGATTCCTCGGACATCTTCGAAGCATCTCTGTCACTGTTTCCTTGTGCTTTGGCTTGTGAAATTTTTCAACCGACCGCTTCTCAAACACAAATACAGAAGCTTCCTATATGGAAGAATGCAAATGACAATAAAGCTTTTCCAATATATAGGTGGGCGTGTAAAGAGTTGATGGGTAAAGGTATGACTGTAATGATAATGATGAAGGATACGTACCTGTCCATCACTTTTCCTGTAAGCATCGAAGATTCTCCATACGTGTTCTGGTCCAGCGGTCGCCGTCGGGGTTTGCTTTCTCGCAGCGAATTCCTCCCATATAGGATTACTCTCGACGACGTTTGGTTGACTACTCTTGAACTTGAACATGGTAGTGATGCTGACCCATCCAACACGCCAAACAATCCTCTTTGACTCCTATTGCGTGGTTCTTTTAATTCCTATTTCCCCTGAAACGAATTAACATTTAAATTACCAATCTGCTCTAAAAGTGACTCTTCACATTTGAGATCTCGTTCTATTCAACCGCATATGGATTCACTCTTTTCCACAGGGATGACACAGAAAAATCCATTTCTCTGTACGCGAATTGGTCCCTTTTTTTCAATGAAATCTCACTCTCGCCCATTTTTCTCGAGAGGAATACATCCGCGGAAAATTGAAAAGGGTCGGGCTGCTGGAATAAAGTATGCTCGATCTCGCTTTTTCAGGATGAATGCACGTAGTTTGGCTTCATTCTTCCCAGGTTTCATTTCATCTATCTCTCTCTCCTTCAACGATCATTTTGTTTCACATCTGGTTTATGTCACGATAAAAAAAAGAAGTTATTTCCTTACTTTTCTTGCTTTTTACCACCCTGCTGAACGTCATTTTTCTCGAATGAGTTTTCCAAATAACAAAAAAGTTTCAGCAATGTATCAAGGATATACTCTCTTTCATTTCTAGGATTGTTCCAATTTCATTTCCAATTTTTCATCCAGTCAATAATCCAATCTAAAACCAAATGGAACTTGCAGAGAGATGCTTAATTAACGTATCAATAAAAGCGAGAATGAATAGAGAACGGGAAAGAGAGAGAGAGAGAGAGGCCACTCGGGATATACGTGTATATCCGCCACTAATTAGATTCTAGGATGACCGAGGACAGCGCAGTAGCCCTGGTTGGAGAGACAGTGTGGGCAGCGGGTGAGTGAGTACTGGAAATCATTAACGAAAAGCTTGTTTTCCAAAGTTCGTAGATGCATGTCCTTCCAAGTTCTGATTTGCTTGGTGCATTTAATCGTGTAGTTTTCTACCAGGTCGAGGGAGTATATAGAGAAGCGAAGAAGGAGGCGAAGAGCTTATGTACTCTGTTCCTGGCAACTGTCGTCGTTCTCAATTAGCAAACTTTCAGGTAACAATAAATTATCGTTTTCTTCAGACTATTATTGCTATCGCGAAGCCTTGGATCTCATTAAAAGTTATATGAAAAAATAAAGTTAAAACACATGGAGTAACAAACTATTAAATAATTTCCTTTGTTACAGACACGAAACAATAAAAAGTAAAAGACCTGGACAAATTAAAGAGTGCTACTGATCCGTGGATTGTGTTAATGAAATAAAAGAGTTACCCGCTAATCATAGAGGAATGAAACGAAAACGTTTGCTCCTGTGGAAGCAAAGGTGTTAATTAACAGTGTGGCCTGCAACACGAGTTTTCAAAGTGTCAAACCCATTGACACGAGCTCTCATCTCTTTCCGAGTGTTTTACGTTTGTTGTTTCAGGGTACAACTTCTTCAACCAAGGACATGAGAGGGTGGAGATGAACTTTTCTACTTTGAAGTTCTAGATGTGAGAACTTTGTGAGAGAAAAATTTCTGCTCGAATAACTAACTCTCTCACGTTGATGTATATCGAGGGGCTAGCTTATACTACATCAGGAATAAGATAAGGCGAGGAGGGATGTGTTGGTAATGGAATAGCATTCGTCTTGCTTGCTCCAGGTAGCTGGGCAATTACTGGGTGGATATGGGTAGTCCGTGGAGGATCGAGGGAATGCAGGATGGCTACTCTACTCCAGGGGCTTGAGAGACTCTTGGTAACGTGTAAACGGCCGTCTAGAGTGATATTGAGCTGCTTGCGAGGTCCATAATACTCGGGTGAGTGGTAATAAACACGCTTGCATTTTGATGAGACAAATGTTTCAGCGGAAACAGACAGAATTTTGCACTTCGTCTGCGAGAGGAGAATATTTTCCAGTGAAGGCTGACGTGGAAAATATTTTTCTCTGATATCCTTCAGCTCGTTGTCTTCTATTTTCCAACATTGAGAGGAAAAAGGTAACAAGAATGTATTAAATATTCATTTTTTGTTAATACTTCTAAAGAATGAATTTATTTGTCTCTCAAAAATTCATTTTTCTAAATAAAATAATAGTTCTCTCAACTTAAAAGGAAGAAGATAAATCATTGAAATATGTAATTTCTCTAGAGCCATCCAAGAAACGACTTAATACTCCTTAATAATTTTTCTCTCAGCGCAGAAGAGCCCTTGAAACGTACAACATTACCTTCCTGTCCCCATTCTCGTTTCCTTCACCATTTCTCTCGCCTTCTCTGTATATCTATCACTTCAGAGCTAGAGTACCTCCTTCCTTCCTTCCTTCCTTCCTTCCGCCCGTAGTTGCTATTCTCTCCAGAATATACCAACGGGACAATTTTCATGGATTTCCTCTATAGGTCTCCATTGAAATATTCAAACGAGGGAAGGACGAGAGAGACACCGAATTAGGCGTTATCTCATGCAACTTTCAAGGGAGAAAAAAAATGTGGAGAATGATAAATTGACGCTCAGGGGCACGATGCAAATTTCAGCGTTACCTCCACAAACTTTACATAGACCACCGCATTCATTAATTAGTCAGGCATGAAGCTAAAAATTTTTAAGTAGATCAGGCAGACCATGAGTATAAATTATGCAAGATGATGAAAACTAGACGGTGGATGGAAGTCTGAGGAAGATTTAATTCGCCCACCTTGCTCTACTACTCTGCTCTGGCCATTTCAACTTCCCTGCTGGGTCTCGATCGATTGAATCTGCGGTCATTACAATTTACTTATCTCT
The DNA here is from genome assembly GCA_018902335.1 of Eumacrocentrus americanus. Taxonomy (NCBI): domain Eukaryota; kingdom Metazoa; phylum Arthropoda; class Insecta; order Hymenoptera; family Braconidae; genus Eumacrocentrus; species Eumacrocentrus americanus. Next base: position 5,026 of record JABSMT010020385.1, on the reverse strand, counting down.
AATCGGCTTTCATCTCTACCCACTCACGTGACAAACGTGGGACGCGTTATCCTTTCGAATTTACATTAAAACACGATAAATATAGATTATCGTTTAACAATGCCAACAAAAAAAGCTCAAACTAAATTGGGGAAAGCAATTTCAAACACAATAAGTGTGAGTTAATCGTGATAAGAAAGCCCCGCTGTCCTGACCAAACGTAAGCACGAGGGTTGCGCGTCCACGGGAATCTTAATCCTTCGATCCACCACCCTGATCCCAACATCCAATCCCAACAGTATAAAACTATAAAAAGCAAGGGAAATAGTGCTGCGAGGGGACAAAGATGACACGCAACAAGTATAAGAAATAAAAGGCTGGACGAAAGACAATATATCAAAAGATTACAGATCTCACCTGTTGCCAAACCAAAAAACGCCTTTCGTCGTCTCAAATCAAGCTTCACCCCTTCAACGGTCCATTCTTTCGTCTGCGTTTAATCAAAAACAAAAAGAAAACAAACAATTAATTCAAATCAATCAACAAATGAGTAGTGATGTCTTCAACGTGTCAGACTAAAAACAATAAGAACCCGACGTTGACGACGAGGACAACAAGAACGTGGTGACGAGAGCAAGGCCGGCGATAAACTGACGTGATTACGTTCTGCTGTCCACCACCGTGATATGTGGATGAGAACGTGAAACAAGCAAGAACGAGAATGAACGAACGTGGGGAGGAGGAAAATGCGACGACGTCGACGACGACGATGACGACGGCACACAGAACAATTGTGTTAGAGGAGAAGTGGGATCCTGTTTACAGGATAACAGGAGGACCTTTTCCTCCCTCTACTCGAGTTCCTTCTGGCGTTTGCCCGGCTACCACAAGGACGCAGGCGCAAGCCTTGCCCAGGGTATAGGCCTGCTGCCTGCTGCTGCTGCCTGCCTGGATATTATAGGTCTGGGCTGCAGGTAGCTTTGGCTAGGGGTTGCACACCCTCCTCCTCACAACCCCTCTCTATACATGGACTCTCTTTCTCTGTCTGGCTCCTGTCAAGCCACCAGGCAACCTTGCATCAATATCTTCCTCCTGGTCCACCCCTTGGCCCCCTGATTACCCTAATTCCGCGTTAATTACTTAGGTCAAGGTCCATCGCGACCTTGGCACACTCGCCCTGATGGCTCATAGCATTTCCAGTGGATGCGCTTGGATTATTGTAAAACACATGAGAAATCCAACTAATCCAATTACAAATCATTTCCTTCCTAGTCCCAGCTGTATCCAACTTCCTTGCCGTGTGCAGACACACCATTTCCTCCATATCAGGATGTCTAGGCGATGGATCTTGAGGCGGGATGGAGTGTAGAAGATAATACACATTGTTGTAAGGGTTTTTTTCAAATCATTTCCTGTTCTTTCTTCGCTCTTTGTTGTGTCTTAACTTTGATCTTGATGGCTGAATTGAATGCAGAGGAAAGCGGGTTACGGGCCCAGCTCAGCTGTCTCCTCGGGATTCGGGCCAAGGTTGTGAAAATGAGGGTGGAGCACACTCGATCGACTGGGTGGTGAGGGCAGATATTGTATATAGGATAGAGAGAGAGCAAGGGTGGAAAGAGAAGAATGCCGCGAGGGATGTCCTCGTCGATTTGCCCGTTTTTGCCCCCGTGGACATCCGAGTGTGGCCTTCACCCTCGACGCCGTCGTCCTCGTCGTTGGCACAATCTCATCCACGGGGGCAAACTGATATTCTTTGGATATGTATAAAGTGCGAAAGGTCATCATGGGATTTCCATTTCAAATGTTTGCCTTTGGATATGTATCCAAAGGGGGATGAAAAGCAATATTTTCTGGAAGGGGATAGTTTTGTTTGTTGTATGCATAAGGAATTGAAGGAATAAATGCACAATGTCTGAGCGGACAATTCTTTTTTCACTTATTTTATGGAGGAGAGGTAACTTGGGGATTCACAGAAGACAGAGAGCTGTTGAACTGCAGTAGAAAAGGCAGGGATGATGATGGTGGTCGGACACGAGGATGATCAATTGATCAGACAGTGCGCCAGTCAATAAAACAGACGATGAAAGTAGTTTAGTCACGCTACAGGTGCGTCGTTGTGATTTATCAGCTAGTTTGTCTCTCTCCACGCTGCCATAGTTCATTATTTATCAAATGCAGCGTGAAAAAAAGGTCTAAACACTTTTGTGTTGCACGCAATCGTCATATTATCGCTCTCCGCTAGTTAATAATATGTAGTCAGGGATTACGATCACGTGAGCCACTCTTTATATATAGTGGACATATATATGTATATATATATATTTTTTTGCAAGAGGGAAAGATAATCGTGGATAACTTTGACGTGGTAACGTTGATTGCATGGAAAGTCTTACGCTGATTTATGGACATGGATTTTTCTGCTGGACAACATACGAGTATCTTACGAACTCTGCAGTTACTTATACAGAGGTTGCTTATTGTTAATTTTACAGATCAAACTGATCTTTGTATCATACTGAGCTTTTAATTTAATGTTTTATTTACAGAGATAGTTGGGACTATGTTGGAATGGACAATAACAACGCTAGAGATGAAGGTTCTACATCGGAGCCAAAAATTGCTGATACCCCATTGAACACATCTAAACTCGACGTGGGTACTTGTATATTTGAAATTGTATAATGTAAGGGGGCAGTAGGTATACTGTTAAATGGAAATGGTCATTAATTTTTGGAAAATTATTGTAGCTACGAAAATTCACGATGCTCAAGTCGTTGTTTTCGATTAGCTTTTTGGCTTTGGAAGAACTATAACAGATGATTCTTAACGTAGAATCTAAAATTCCTCTACGACTCATTCAAAGCTTCTTAACAATCCAAGTACGTTAGGCTATTGCACGTCATGAGTCAAGTAATGAAGCAGTAAAAGGAGATACCTCCAAAATTATAGAGAATTTTAGACACTGTCATTTTTAGAAGTATCTTGAATACTTTAAGAGATACGATAAAATGTTATTGAACCTTTTTTGTAGAGAATTCAATTCCCTACGAAAAAGGTCCTTTGCATTTTTATCGTATCTCACATAGTTGTTAAGATATAATTAATTTTGTGAAAGATTTTAATGAGAAAATCATCTCGACCAGAGACAATCTACTAACCAGAGACAATTATTGATATTTAGGCGAACGAGATAAGCTCAACGACAAAACAAGCATGTGGATATGCAGATCCTGAGGCCGAAAAACATGTCTCTGTCACGAAGATGATTCAAAAACGTGAATTCGGGCCCGCCTTCAGTGCTGGACAAAGGTGCAAGATAAGCAATGTTTTTCTGCCAAATCAAATGACGAAAGTGGCAAAGTATAACAGCAGAGCCTTTTGTGGATCTTATTCAACAAATGGCAGGCTGCTTGTCACTGCTAGTCAAGGTAGTTTATTGGCTCTATGAAAAGTCTGATCAATTATATTGACGAGACATTTGCTGATTCACTCCTCAGACAATCTTTTGCATCTGTATTGTACGGAAGACGGTGAATTTACCGAGTTCAAGACGATATTCGCGCAGAATGTCTCGTGGAGCATATTAGACACTGCTTTCAGTCCTGATGGCAATTATATAGCTTACTCGAGCTGGTCTGAAGCCTGTGAGCATCCAAATTTAATTATAAGCATCTTTCTGATAATTAAGTTTTTACGAAAAAATGTAAACAAATTAATAAAGTAATTTTCAGTATACCTATGCCCAATCCACGGGGACTCCAGTGTACAGGAAGCTCTTCCATTGGCACCAGCAGACATGGGACGGTTTTGTATATTCTCTCTAGTTTTTTCTAGTGATGCCAGAGAACTCCTTGGGGCTGCTAATGATGGATATTTATATATTTATGATCGAGAATGTCATCAATCTGCGATTAAAGTGAGTAGTAATACACATTGAACATGTTTATTCTTCAACAAAAGCAATAAATTAAATATTAGAAGATTTTTCTTAGATTAAAGGGCATACAGATGATGTAAATGCAGTGGCATTTGCTGACAATACATCGCAGATTTTATACAGCGGCGGAGATGATGGCCTCTGCAAAGTTTGGGACAGACGAACGTTGAATGAAGCAAATCCCCATCCTGTGGGAGTGTTAGCTGGTCACATGGATGGAATAACGTACATAGATCCACGTGGAGACGGTCGTTATCTTCTCACTAACAGTAAGGACCAATCGATCAAGCTGTGGGACGTTCGAGCATTCTCAAGCAAAGAGGCCCAAGCAAACACTCGTAAGGCTGTTGCGAATCAGGATTGGGATTACAGGTGGCATACTCGCGTTCCTAGGCAACGTAAGTACTCACTCGTGGATATTTAAATGTATAATGAAACGGAAAAGGCAATATTAATATTCTTTTCATGGATTAAAAAATAGTTTATTCATCGACAACGCTGTTGGAAGGCGACACGAGTATCATGACTTACAAGGGACACATGGTCGTGCAGACACTAATTCGCTGTCATTTTTCTCCTGCTGCAACAACTGGACAGAGGTACATTTATACGGGATGTGGACATGGAAGAGTCGTGAGTCAGTATCAAGAATATAAATGTAAAACATTTATTTTCTGTGTTTCGTCTTCTAATACGTGCATTTTTTTCACTCTAGTTTATGACCTTCTGACTGGAAACATTGTGAGAACTCTGGATGGACATGAGGGCTGTGTCAGAGATGTCAGCTGGCATCCTTATCATCAGGAAATTATCTCAGCTTCCGTGAGTTTATTTCGTTGTTTGCTAAAACGTATAATGAGTATTCATTTCTTGATTTTTCTTCAGTGGGACGGAGTGATAGGTTGCTGGCGTTATTCTCCATCGTATACAGAAGAATCCACTGACTTTCCATGGGGCACGGATTCAATCGAATCTCTGTCGAGACTTCTTGATTAATCGCTCAATAATTATTTTTTTTCTGGGAGTAGAAAGGATAAGTCTAATGGTTCAATATTTTTGTTTATATATACGTGATAAGGAAATGTTAATAAATCTTCGATACTGCATTTC
>JABSMT010020275.1:0-16879 GCA_018902335.1 Eumacrocentrus americanus | reverse complement strand
TCTTGAAAACTATAGGAGATACGACAAAAATACAAAGGACCTTTTTTGTAGAGAATTTAATTTCCTACAAAAAAGGTTCAATAAGATTTTATCGTATCTCTCAAGGTTTTCGAGATATTTGTAAAAATGAATGTCAAAAATTTTCGATAATTTTTGACATCTCCTTTTACCGCTTAACGACAGAATTCAAATATACTTAATTTTTTATTTCATTTTTCGACGTAAAAATGAGGACATTAAAAGATTGGGCAGTGATCTAGATTGGAAGTCACCTGGGGCAAAATAGGGACTCGTTTTCGTCGTCAAGTTCAACCGGTGATTTCACACTCTATCTTGACGCAATACACCAGTCAGACAGGTTTCCTGTATGTTTTTTTCCATCAATATATAGTTGAATTATGGAACTTTATGGATTTTCTATACATTAGGATGTCGTTGTCCATTTATCGAGTGACTCATCATTGGTATCAATACCCTCACTCATCCTCAGGCGAAATAAAACTAATGATAAAGTTGGATGATACTCAGCCATTAAATTCCACTGAGGTTAATCGGTGTGATAAAATTTCACGCTTATCAAAGCCCTTCTCGTCCAACCATCCTGAACAATGGGACACATCGTTCCATTTGTGTTCCACACCGTCGCTGAGAATTTCTCTATTTCCAGAATAGAAGCAAAGTGGAGGCAAAAAGAATTGTGTGATTTCAACGAGAAGACTTATAGTTCACGTGATCTCAGATAATCTTTTTCTGACGATCGATGGAGCCTCTCTTGCCCTCTATCTCAGATGACACATGGAGGTGAATTATGACGGGTGAAAGACCGTGGCACGATTAATATCCTTGGTATAATTTATTCGTGAAAGTTGGATTTTCACTTTAATCAATTTGATGGATGTCATTATAGCAGATGAGTGTGAATATAATGCATATACACATATATATAAAGCAGATGCTACAAAAATACGGGTATATAAGGTGTATATATGTATGTATATTTATACATTGACATTGCGTGTGTCCGTAAAATGATTTTGCGTTTTGAGAGCGACGACCTCGTGCGGGCGACACGAGGCGCAATAAAAAATACTGCTTCTCTGCTTTTTTTGTCAATTTTTTTTTCTTGTCCTGGAACACTTGGGACAAGAGTTCGGCGTGTACTCGACCCGGAGCGACCAGCACAACGTTTCCATTATCGCGTCATGATAAGTAGACTGGCGTTGCTAATTAATCACATTTTGCTGTATCGCATCAAATGCTTCAATGAGTGTGACATTATGTGTATGTGAGGGAACAAAGTCGATGGAACGAAGATTCTCACGAGCGACAATTCTGTGACATCGTTTATTGATGGAAAATGTTCAATTTGCCCTAGGCGCATTTGTCCACATCCGCTGCTTCATGTTGTTGTTGACGTGTCACGTACCTACAACGTATTAGTATGGGATTAGTTGGATTGTATGTAGAAGAGAATGGAAGAAGAGGTCATGATTTCCTCACAATACTAATGGAATCGATATTATACTGAGGGGCACGTGCTCGAGGCATGAGAAGAAAACAATATTGTTGCAAATTTCTACAAATGAAACGACCTTCATTAAAAATGTCTGGGGGTCTTAAAAATAAATGAGGATACTTGTGCTACCGAAAAATATCAAAAGCTGTGATAAATCTTTCTTTATTATATGGAAAAAAAATGTAGTGCATGAAAAAGCCGACACGCTTATGAATGATTTATATGTATACCAGGACTGTGTATACGTGGATATTATAGTCATTCTGTTTGTAAGTCATACGCTCTTATCAGATAAGCCTCAATGTCCGGATGTTAAAAATCCGCAAGGTGTCATGTTATCATTTCAATTGTCGTTCGAGCCAAAGGATAGACCACTAAGGGAAGAAGAACTTGAATAATTCAGTGTAGTGAAGCTGTAAAAAGAAAACTCGAAAATTATGAAAAATTTTGGATACTTTCATTTTTACAAATATCTTGAAAACTTTGAGAGATACGAAAAAATCTTATTAAACCTTTTTTGTAGGAAATTGAATTCTCTACAAAAAAGGCCCTTTGCATTTTTGTCGTATCTCACATAGTTTTCGAGATATAATCAATATTGTGTTGAAGGTAACTGAAAAATTATGAAAAATTTTAGAAACTTATTTTTACAAATATCTCAAAAACTTTGAGAGATACGAAAAAATCTTATTGAACATTTTTTGTAGGGAATTGAATTCTCTACAAAAAAAGGACCTTTGCATTTTTCTCGTATCTCCCGTTCTTTTCGAGATATAATCAATTTTGTCAAAGATTTCAATGAAAAAAACGTTATCTCGACTTATCTCCTTTTACCGCTTCACTATTGAATTTAATTGTCGACTACATCATAGATCATGTATACCTAGTATTAATTCTAGGCGGATATAGAGAAGATTGTGTAGACTGATGATAGTTCAATTCCAAGAATTTTCAAGCCGGTGATTTACGTGCGAGGAACGTAAACCGAGCAAATGAAAGCCTTGGGAACGTTTGAAAAGATCGGAAAAGTGTTGCGATAGGCTGGCAAACGGAGAGGGCGGACAATTCAATCAATCAGAAAGCCGAGGGTAATCGTGACTGGCCGGTTAACCGGCAAATTCGTTGCGAGAGACAGTCAATGTTGATTGATAGTTTACGTACGTTGTATGAATTCACGTTCCAGTATCTCCTGGGGGTCGTCAAGGACGCGACACTCAGGCCACGGCTGATTTCGAGTCTCAGGACGACAAAAGCCCGACACATTACACTAGCGGGAGCCATTGTTCAATCACAAATTGTAACACCTCGTCTCGATGTTTTACAAAGTCCTGACTCTTCTAGCCTTTATCTCACTCGCTCTCTCTCGCCCCTATTTGTGTACCTTCCCCTAAGAGAGAGAAGAGAGACCAACGGACGCTTTCGAGCAACTGGGAATGCGAATGCAGGATGAGAGAGAGCCGGGAGCACGCCAGCGGCGCCCATGCGCAGGTCCATCCGCGCATCCGCCATTGGCCGCGCGAGCTTGCCGAGAGCGCCGCGCCGCGGCGCTAGTGAAGCGCGGGAATTCGATGATTCAAAATGATGCTCATCGAAGAGCTCAACAGACAGAGGGACGCCCAAGGTTCTATCGAATATCGAAGGTATGTATTGAATTAATCTGCGTACTTATTTGGAATCGTGCTTATACTTTTCGATCATGTTCTGTAACATGATTTTGAATATTAAATTCTCTCTCAAGGACGCTTACTGATGAATAACAAATGAATTCATGACATGTGTCAGTCTGTGTTAATCATTTTTTGTCCGTTTGTCGTCATGTCTACAACAGATTGTCTTGGCGATTGTCATAATGGCGGAGAGCATCCTGCTGTTGGGCTTCGACAATGGAACTGGGATTATCCCATGCCGGCAGTTGAAGTTTGGATTACACCGACAACCAACATGATACGATTTGTCCTGGTCATTTTCCTGCGTGTTGGATTCCTGCTTGTCCAAGTGGGCAGTGTGCCCGTTACCAACGTCAACCTCATCCTGCTGCAGAATGTCGTCGACCTTTGTTGGGTAAGCTTTGTCTATTTTATGGTTGGATCCATGGTAGCGTATACCGGGGACATTGGCGGTCTTGTTGGAGGAGGATACTGGATCAGTCACGAATCTACCGACAAAGGAGAGATCTTGGTTGGATGGCAAGCGGTAATGATTGCCTCTGCTATTTGCACGACCAGCGTAGCCGGCAGGATGCATACAATTGGTTCTCTAATCGTCGGTGGGATCTTGTGTGGGATCTTGCTACCCTTTATCATCCACTGGAGCTGGACTGCTAATGGTTGGATGTCGCACAACTATCTTCAAGAGACACATGTCTATTTTCGGGATTACGGGGGAGCAGCAATCGTTCATATCACTGGAGGTGTTTCAGGACTGATAGGTTGCTTGGTTTTGGGACGAAGATTATTGAGGTTTCGGGAAATTGATGAAGCTAGCATGTCTGTTGGATCCGTAGGAGCTTCATTCGTCGGTCATCTCTTTATCGTCCTTGGTCTCCAGGTCGTTTTAATAATCACCTCTTTTTAATTTTCCAGCTAGATCTAGTTTAACTTATGTCTTTTACAGAGTCTCTTGATCGCTCATATATCGACAAATAATGATAAGAAAAAGATTGTAAGGAAGGTGACAACATATCTGCCGGTGAATAATCTATTGACGATATCCTCGTGTACACTCATCGTGGTTGCTCTTCATTTCTTCATGCGTGAACCATTTAATCACTGGACGGTCATGAGATGCATGCAAGCTATTACTGCTGGAGCTGTGATCGTCGCTGCTGGTGTAGATGTCTACACGCCTGTTATATCCCTTCTTCTTGGCTGTGGAGGAGGAATCCTGTTTTATCTTATGACCAGAATCATTTTTCGAAGTGCCCTCGAGGACTATTGCAATGTGATGACTACCCACGTTATTTGCGCACTATTCGGAAGCTTCGTTGTACCTATTTTTTATGTCGGCGATGATGTCCAGGGTAGTACTGCTGTACTGCTTAATGTTGCCTGGCAAATCATCTGCTTGATTTCCATAATCGGATTGACTGTCCTCGTGACAACACCAATATTTTTCTGTCTTAAATGGTGGGGACTTCTCAGGAATCGATCAGAATATGTAAATCACTTGAGGTCAGCGGCTGCACTTCAACGAGGACCGTCTAGGTATGGTATTTATTTACGTAGGAATCATTGGAGCTTGACTTCTGTCCTGTATAAGTCATTTATTTATCTTAATGCAGAGTTTTCATGAAGAGATTGTTTAATGTTGACGGCGAAACGGTTTTTATGCAACCTGGAGTGGCAGGTCAAGACCTTGAAGTTGCCGATGAATCGCCCTCCACGAATCATCAACATACAGCTGCCAGGCGTGAAATGCCTGGTCAAAGTGTGATTGGTCAAACAGTTCAATACGATCCTACATCTACGACCCATCAAGGTTGAAGTATTTTTACGCTTACGGTTTGTGAATTTACATCATTCTGTTCAATAAAATTGACTGAGAAGATCCTATTGTAGAGCAAAAATTGAGGAAATTTAGACAAGTACACACCATTAGTTCAGATCTTGTCCTCGAAGATAGAGAGAAGTCTGGTTACACGCTTCGTAGAACTTTGAACTCTATGAATTTGCATCGGCAAAAGCTTTTCGAATGTGACATGGAGATCAAAGTGTTGCTAGAGTCAAAATTGAACTATTTTGTTAACAGCGAATCCGAAAGTGAAAGTGACTTGATTCATGAATTGAATACATTACAAAAATTCAGACATGATGATAAATATCAGGAGATAAAAGTCGATGCGTCCGGTGATAAGTCTTGTTACTAGGGAAATTTATACAATAAATATTACTATTGTATTATCGAGTGTCCATACAAACCACACAATTTCGTATTTCCTTTTATTAGAACTTATTGTATATTCGTACAATTATTACAGTATATTACATTAGAGTAATCGTAAGTTAAATTAATCAAGGAGCTCGGAAAAGTGTGTCGTGCATGCTACATTCTTCCTTGACAGCATTATTTCTTTTTGATTTTGTGCTAGTATTTTTTTTTGTTTTCGTTCGACTGACAATATACTACGTTTATTGTCATGCAATAACCATCCATAAAGATATTTTTATCGTTGTCAAGCCACAATAAACAATTTATGTCTTACATCCATGATAAGATTTAACAAACGATTCTCTACGGATGCTTGATGTCAGTATTTACAACACTGGTTTTAAATGGCACGTTCGACGAGGAATTAAAAAAAAATCAATCTCTCGCCGGCAACTACAAACTTTGTACAATGATTCGTTAAACAATGTTCGCATTTTGTTATATAGAACGAATGCTCATAAAAAAACTGAAAAGCAAATTTACAAACGTAACAAATACAATTATTACTAGAGATTTATATGGCGGGATTTACAAGAACACTGAGTCTTAGTTTCACATCGTAATTTTCAAGAAAAAAAACCATGCACAATCAATGATTTTTTTTTTTTTCATTATGACTCACCACGACAATGATTATTCGGTGGACAACAAAAACGAAACGCACGTCTTTGGACTGTACAATGGACGTTCTCTGAAAAAATCTCTCAACATGATTCAATCATTTCTACTATACTTCATATACTTATTTTAACAATTTTTGTTTTCATTATGATACCTAATAAATATTGTTATCGTTACGCACATTCTCGAGTCACAAAATTTATCGTCTCTTCGTGTATGCAAACAATTCCATAAAACATCCACACAGACATTAAAATATGCGCGTTATAATAATGTACAGATTTTACCCGCGTTGGCTTGTGCATTGATGCCAAATCAGTATTGTCAAAATATAACCGCGGGTTCATAATTGTCATCATTCATACAATGATGATAATAATATCTATATACCAATTGCTTTTGACATATGTAACGCTGTGTCGAGCAATAGACTCATAAATTAATCGTAATAATTGATTTTTTCAATTTCATGATTCACAAAAATTCCCTCTCAAATCTCTTCAGAAGAAAAAACCCTAAACCAATTTGGACAGATGTGATCACGTTTATATTTTCGTGGGTCAAAGTATCTCTGATACTTCTTATTGATTCATTTGGTCTAATACATGTCAATAATATCCCTTCCAATATCGATTATCTGCGACACTCTCGTTACTATTTGAATAAACGTGATTTTATGACATTGCTTGGGGACGAGCATTAAAGAAGAGAAATTGAGATGTGCCCGATGAAGTCCATCAAATTTTAACGGCGGCCGGATAGGGGAAAGGCTTAAGATAAAACGGATGGCACCTGCGACCGACTGGGGACGTATTACTATCGTCAAATGCAATAACGACTGTTAGAACATTAATAATAATTTGTCGTTTTGAGTGATAATTTTCTTTTTATCTTAAAAAACGATCGACATTCACTGGTAAACGATTTCACTGGTTAGTTCGCCGTTTACTGACTAGTTCTTCGGCCATTCGATTGAAGCACTGTGGGCCCAACCGATCCACTGGTTAGACCTGTATTTTCATTCTTTTCCATCAGGAAAAAAAATTCAATAGTCCAGTGGAATGCTTTAATGTACAATTAACCATTTATCACCGACTGACGAATCGCCACGATCCAGAAATTGATGGCAATGTGAACCAGAAGTAGTATCATCCAATTGGCGTTTGCTAGGTCATCACTGTGTCTGTGAGATCGTCCTTTAACCATTGCGGTATCGTCCTCGAGCCCAGACGCTTAAGCAGCTTCACTAATGCCGTGTTGTGCGACAGATAATACCTCTGCAACAGCTTGTACGATCTATCTTCCATTGGCGGATATTGTCGGCCTTTACTCTTCCCAAGGCACTTTGTATGATCCTCGTTTGTCACTTGACAGAAGAAACCCTTCTTCGGGTCGTACCTTAGGTGAGTAGAGTAATTGAAGGCTGGTGTGATTTTTAGAAATCTCTGCAGCTCGTGAAGAGTCTCTACTGGATTTTGTCGAAGCTGCTCACCATCAATTATGTGCAGCTGTTGTGGTAAATAGTAGGACAACCATCTTTCTAAATGTTGAGCGTATTTGCCAGGATTGAGGCACCTGATCAATAAAAAATATTTATGAGTAAACATGTCAATATTAAAAGTAAGCACTAAAAAAAAGTATCTTACCTATTACGAAGGTCTCGCAAAGGCTTTGGGGCTGTGTCACTGGCGGTGATGACTGCATGAAAGCTGTAATTGTTTGCTACTGGGTCACCGTGCACTCTCGTATGTTGATACCAAGAGTAGGCTCTTCTGGCAGGCGACAGCAATATCGTGATTAATTTCGCCTTTGGTAGAAGTGCATGAGCTCTTCGTGGAACTAGTTCACCATCGAAATAGGTGGCTGACTTCTCGAACAGATATCGAGAGCTCTCATTCTTCGAGGCAGGAAAGAAGCTCATGTACCTAAATGAGATAAAATTCAATTTAGTATTCTATGTACAGTCTCGAAACTTTCCTTATAGTTTATTTATTGAAGAGGTCGAAATACCAATCGAGTCCTTTGTAATAATTTTTCCCATTGAAAAACTGAATTTCCTCGAAGGTATCTGGACTCGGTAGATTACTGCTTATGGCTGGATGTATTGAGAGAAATGTGTACATAGCTGTTGTGCCAGTTTTCTGAGGTCCAATAACTAAGAATCTTGGTAGTTGATCGCAAGTTTTATTTCTCGACCATATTTTTTGATGTCTTTGGTCATCACAGGGATTCTACAGATATAAGTAATGATGATTTACCGGATAATTTGCTGGGTTATCGACTAATTTGCCCACTTACCCCCCAAACGGGATCTGCCTCTTCCGGATATAGTTGGAAATAGCGTTCTCCTAATTGGAGTGGCGGTGCACTTGAGAGCCTCAAGTTTGTCCAACATTGGATAAATTTAATGACCGATTCAAAAGTATAAAGCGCGAGGCGATCATTACCGTAGTTGGACATGTGCGTCATGAATATATTTATCTATAAATCAAAGAGAATGTTGTTAATAATTTATTGACAAATAATGAGGCAAAAGCAATTATTGACTTACTGGATTGTAAACGATCGTTTGGAACAGTTCACCTCCCTGTATAGACTCGTCCAATTTATCCCTTCCACCAGGATATCTCTCAATGAATATTGTGTGTGTGAATAGTCCACAAGTTTGTCTCGGTAAGACCTGAAAATTAAAGGAGGTATATATCAAAAAGTGGTATATAACATAATGCTACAATAATTTAAATGCAGAATCTTTGATCGATAATGATGCACGCGACTGCCAAGGAAGTTATTGTTGCCTGAGGCACTCTAGATAGCGTTTGTAGTGGCTTTGATATACCGCCTCAGTGAAATATTCCAGTGAAGCGTTTTAGAATGATCCCGACATAATGGTTTAAAGCCTTTTGTAATTCCCTAGTTGATAGCAAAACCCGCTTGCGTTGCAATATCTCTCTCTTCTCGCTGTTGGGGGGGTCTATTGATTTTCTCATACCATAATATTACGATGAATGAAGCCACGCCTAAGTCGAGCAGGTCTCAGGTGTGGATACTCCTCGGTACTTGTGACTTTGATGTTCCAAACTCTCTTCCAAGCTTCATACAGTCCCTCATGAACTGGATAAACCCCTGAGTGATGGGGACTGACGCTGTACCCACTTCCTGTCGGTATTCCGTGCTCCTTAGCGAATAGCTTGTTGAGTGCCATGTCCAACTGCAGATGTGTTACATTCTCGTAGAGATGAGGCTGCTGATGGTTCCACATGTGAGAAAACCACGTAAATCTAGAGGAAAGCAACAATTTTATTATTAATAATCTGAGTGAATTTAATTAAAATCTACAATAACGAACCTGTCGACGTTCTCGAGAAGCATGTCGTCCCCCAAATTCTCCTCTGCTGTCCCGTGATGAAAGTATTTACCGGAAAACCCCAAGTTGAATTTAAACCCCGGGACGAGCGCCTGAATCCTTTGTTGCGTTGCCAAGAGAGCTAGAACGTCGTCCTTCTTCAGTCTCGTACCTTTTTCACCAACAAATATATCGTCCACGTCCACCAGTATCATGCGATTTAGACTGAGGCTCAATTGTCCATGGGACAAATAGGACAGCGAGTCAAGAAGCAAGAGTTTGTGCAACCAAAAGCGCAGTCCACTTCCAAATAGCACTCGTTGTATCCCGTCGTATCTGCCATGATCCTGAAATTGTATGAGACACAAAACGATCAATGACCTGACATTTTTAATTAGAACTATACAAGTGGTAGAATGAGAAGGAAACTGAGAATACTTTAATTATTCATGAGTAGCATAACTATCGCGGAGAATGTGCATGGAATGGAATAACAATGGAATACAGGAAAACTATATTACAAGTGACACTATGACAGAGGCAGTTAATTATATTAGTCGACATCCACCAACCCCTCTACCCTCATTCTTCATAACCCCTCGTAGTTTGAAGTGAACTTGTTAGCAGTAAACAACAATAATAATCGCGTTGATAATCTCATTACGGGGTCACCTGCGAGCGTTGCAGGTGTAGCAACAACTCACTGTGATCCCGGTGGCAACCTAGGTAATTAAATCTGGAACCAATCAACCGTGGCTTTATTCAATTAATCAGGAATGCCCCGTTTAACGGTACCTCTATTGTCAATATGTTTAGCCGGCAAATGCTTTTCTCATTTATACGTCGATTAACAATTTAATTTCATAAAATTTTCCACTTGCAAATACGAGCGACATAAAAACAGTAGTAATTTCACTGAAATTTCCGTACTTTTCTTAAAGCTCATACTATAAACGTCTGCGACGCTTTTTAACTGTATTACGTTCAAGATCACGTCGTTGTTTCATGCTTTTCGCTTTCTCTTGGAATCCTGCAATCGCGAATTCCAACTCGAATGTAAACGCAACTCGGAACAGCTTTACGAATTGTTTTAGCTCTCCCCCGTTCATTCTCTTGCCTCACTTGGTTGTCTCCGATTTGCCATTGCGCACCATCGCTTTGTTTGCGTTTACCTCTGACCTAGCTATGAGTGTTCCCAGATCCTCGTAGCAACCGAGAATTGACATTTCCACATTTACTCTCTGTATCGGATATTCCTTTTATTTCAAACATTTCCACAATATTAAATCTGACGAGCCAATTTACTTCCAGCAAACAATCCTCTTGTGCCACGATGAAAAACGAAATCAGATTTACGACAAAGGAAATGTATTGCTTTCATCACATCGGAGCTTGAAGGGTCGTATTATTTTCGAAATATTCCGTCACAAAGACTAAACGTTAATGAGAATCTCAGAATATTGTTCGCATAAGATTTAATAAGAGTGCATCTTGGATATTGCTTTGTGATACGGTTCCATGAATCGAATTTCACGTACAAACTGCAGATAGATAGATAATTGATACTTTGTGATTGAAGCAAAGGCTTCACATTAATCAAGCCATACAGTCTTGAAGCAAGGTCTATCACAATAATGAAGCCATAAATAATACATGTTTCATCCAGAAACATGATTCATGTGCCATTTTGTTCCTATATCCATCTTTTCTCTCTTTTAAGTCTTCTTGAATTTAATATTCTAATCTGCAATAAAATTAATTGGAAAACTCCATTTTTATTAGAGCCTAGAAACTACTACTTTATATTCAAATTTATATACCTGTATAACAGTGGCAAGAGGAGTCTTCTGGTTCGTGTAGTCGAGACTGTCCCTGTAAGCCCAGGCAAGAGGTTCATACGTGCTGTGGTTTGGCTGAAAAATGGTCCAGTCGCCACCGGGTAAAGGTCCCCACGCAGTCTCGCCGGATCTGGTTAGCCTCAGGATGGGTGAGGCAGCGTTCAGCTGTGCATCCTAACGATCAAAAGAAAAGTATAAAAATAAAGTGAAATAAAAAAGTCTCCGTATTTTTTCAACGAACAAAAGCCCGCTCAGAGAATGTCGATCTGGCCTTTACGCGCGACTGAATCGAAAGCGAGAAGAAACGCTCTTGGAGGAAGGAAACGCAATCTCGGAAATGAGCCGAGAACTTTGGACCTTGCGTCGCGTTTTACGAGGGAGACTAATCAAGAGGAGTCCTTTCCGCAGGGTCATTCGGAAAATTTAGATTCATTCGGGTCATATCATTAATTACAAATACACCCTCTCACCTTGAGCCGCAGATTCGTGTGTATGAATAGAGGAAATCCCTTGAGCTGAGCGCCTACGAGACTCTCTTCGCCAGGGGGTGCAAAGCCGACAATTCCAACGGAGTATTCCCGGCAGTACTTATCAAGGAGCTCACGGTTCCATTTATCCATCTGCAGATACTTGTTGAGATTCTCAAACACAAGCACGCCATATCTGCCTTTATCGAGATTCGTCAGAACTGGCAGGGACTTTCCAGCAACCTCGACCTTATACCTAATGACAAATAAACATATTCGTTAAAAAAAATTGTTCAATCATCAGAACCATTAAATTATTTGTCACCAACGACACGTATTCTCTGATCAAAATTAGTTTTGCCATTCAAACTCTCTGGCAATGACGTGACTTAATTAGTAATCCATCACGGAGCGTGAAAACGCACAGGCCCACCAATATTAATTAAGTAATCAACGAGAGCGTGTTCAGAGGGACAAAAAAACATAGCACCTCTCTCTCTCTCTCTCTCTCTCTCTTGCTCGTTGCCTTGTGCATTCGTTTGTTATGCCTCTCTGTCTACAGTCAACACTTCTCTTCCCGCATGTCATTCGCAATTTCGCTCGCACCTGATGTGTGCAGCGGTATACGAGGGCATTATTATTTTCACCATATTCAACCACATCCTGCATATGTGTTCACCAAACTCCCTCGACTCGCGAGAGATTTTATAACATTGACATGGACCCCTAACTGCAATAGCATAGAGTGCAGCTCCTCGTGTTGGATTTTTCCTTCACTTTTTGCACTCTATTTTTGTTACTTTGTTGCATATTTCTTTCACATTTTTGCTGCAGGTTTTCTCATCACACAGAGAGTATTTATTTGGAAATGGAATAGCTGAATTAAATCCCAGTCTCCGCTGGCCTGAACGAACCCTATATGTATGCATATCTGATGAAGCGAATATCCTATATACAATTCGCATATGTATGAATAGTTTTTTCCTTTTTAATATGCTTTATATGTACCATTTCTTTTTTTTTCTTCTTTTTCATTTATCAACTCCATCCGCGTATGTGAGGCTTTCTTCTCGATATTCATCTCTATTACCATTGCCAATATACTCTCTGTATAATGAAAAATTGCGGGCAAGGGTGAAGTAAATAAGAGATCTCGCGCGGCTGCGACAGTTTAGTAAAATGTGGTTGAGGAGAGTGAGTGCGCGATGGCTTTTGTCAAGCTTTTGGATCGTATTTGCCTGTGTGTATCTCGTGGGATAGAATGTAATTTGAAAGGGTCCTTTAGCCAGCTGCGCCGCATTGTGCTGGTGGTACTATAGGATTCTTTAGCTCGCTCTCTCTCTCTGTCTCTCGCTTGCTCTTCAGCGAGCTTTTGTCGAGGCCCTCGAGATTCCTGCGAATAGTTGGATCATTCTCTCGTCGTAAACGACAGAGTAAAGAAGACAAGTTTGTGGTGTGCTAATAGCACGCCGTTTTATGACGCAATTTCTCATCAATTCTGTGATGTATCACACTTTGCTTCAAATAGATTCAAGCTTGCTACACACACAGAGCTTGACATTTCTCAGCAAGGCATTACATCCATGCCTTCTCCTTCTTCTTCTTCGCTGTTCCACTTGCATTCACGTCACGTTCCTATACCTCCGGGACTGCTCTTACATGACGCTTCACGCGATGCAATGAGACTTGGATCGATGCAGCGGCGTCTTATCTTGTCATCTGACCATTGGCGGAATTGCTGCGAAAATAAATCGCAATCAAACCTGTCACGGTAACCGACGATAGTGATCGTCGATGTGGAACGTGATGGTATATAAGCAGATGGCACATATGCACGTGGTCTGCATTGAGGAATATATATAAATTATATATTGAAATATCCATAAGCAAGCAGCAGTCGACGAATTATTGCCTCATGTTTTACCGGAAGGACCTGGACAGTTAAGACGAATTTCGATGAGCTCTGCATATAAGACATATGTATATACATCGGAGACGTTCTGGATATAGTAGTAGTTCCTCGTTAGATTCCCCGGGACGGATATGCCGCACGTTCTCAGGAGCGACGAGGCACCTGGAATTATTCATGAAGGACGTGTAGTAGTCCCTCTCGCCTCTTGTATGGTGGACGGCAGTGTGTCTCGTGGTTCGCTGAGAAATATTGGATTCGATACAAGAGACACTCTAACTCTGCGAATATTTCACGAGCAAAGCTCACAAGTGCCAATCATCAATGGTGTATAGTAGAGAAAAAGAATGACAGTAGTGGCAGCTACAATTTTCAGCAAAAGTAGAAAATACTCTCGTTCGCACATCCAGCTTGGAAGATCATTTCAAGCTGATCGGCAAAGATCTCAGGGAGTGAACGAAGTGAGTATACGGCAACTACGTCTATCTCATCCCACTAGCAGACGCCAGTTCTCAGATCGAATTGGAAGTTGTCTACCGAAAAGTGGAGTGAGCATACGTGGTATTGGCTCCAGGCTTTCTATATACTCTCCGACGACTCTCAAGAGTTTAGACCTCTTCCACATTATGGCTTGTGCTCGCGGCTTTGACGATTTCAACTTCTAACAACGTCCGTTCGTGTTCTGGGATTTTTCCTTGAGCGAGAATCCCGATACTAGTACCATCAAAAGCCTCTGGGGAACTCAGAGAGGCATAGTAGCACTTTGATTTCTTCGTTGGGGTGATGTTGGACATTTTAATCGATCACTGGGAGACCTCAGACACCCTTTGACAGGACCGAGTGTGTGGCTTTCCTGTGGCTCCTTGCTTCATTTCATACACCACAAGTCTTGAAGGTGGCTTCGAGCCATTGCACGAAATACCAGTGGACGTTTATCGCAAAACTCCACAGCTGGTTATTCTCTCTAGGTAATGCTGGTAGGAAGCAAAATAAAAAGTGAGTAAGCGAGCTATGTGGTGTTCATTCGAGAAAAACGCCTGCAGTACTTCACTGTGGCAATAGAACAAATGAACGAGCTCGGTGACAGTGAAAGCCTGGACACGAGAGATTCTTGGTAAGAATAGGACAAAAAAAATGTGGTGGATGGAGCTATTGAATGGGACGATAGCTAGTGAAGGAGTTCTCTCAAAGGTTTGTACGGACTCCTATAAGGATAAAAGTAATGGTGTGTATAGGTGGGTAGAGTGACATTCAACGAGGGATGATATCTGACTGGTCTGGAGATGTCTGGAACGTCGGATATCTTCAGAGACTTCCTAGCCTCTTGTCTTTTCTTTTTAATCTCTCAAGACTCCCTTTTTCTCATCTCTCAACGCCACGTGATTGTTCACATGTAGAGCGATGGTCCTCTCTTCATTATCGATTTTCAGATTCCAGACATGAAGCTCTGAAGAAAAAATAGTAGTACGAGTCTTCTTGGCTCGTATATAAGCGTACATTCGAGCGAATGATTCCTCTCTAGAAGCTTGGCGCGTGTTTCGCCAACTCTCTTACCAAACAATGCGGCTCAGGCGGATTAACTGTTCGTACATAGTTGGCTTCCACTTTGTCGACGATGGTGGCGGTGTCCTCTCGTGGAAACTCGGCATTTTAGGATTCAATGACCCCTCGCTATGACCCAAAAGGGCTTTGCCATCGAGCATCACACAAAGTTCAAACACACAAGCATCTGCGCTTGTGAATTGACTCGTGCAAGCCTTGAACAACAGAGAATGCTGTCTAATAACGATGAAGCTGCATATGAAGGCATCATGTATACCTGTGGAACATACCATCATGTATATAATAGTGGTACAAAAGACAATGAGTGGATATGAAAGCTTTCATTGCTCACTTGGGCCGACGTACATTGTCCACACTGACGATGGTCGGTCCGGAATTAATTCATTTATTTTCTCTCATCTCTCTGTGTGATGTACCTGCATTTAGCTGATACCTTTTTTCCTGCATTTCTTTTATTCCTCATTCTCTGCAATTCCCTCTTTCACTCGGTCGACGACAGACGGGAAGCCCGTGAATCCCTATAAACGTCCACCGACAATGGAGCCAATAGCGTGGAAAATTCAGGAATGCAACCTCGTTTTCCTCTTCTTCAGTCTTGTCTCTTTCTTGACACGAATATAATTGGACAGACTGGTTTAATTGTTTTACGGAAGTGGTGCAGTACCAAGAGTAGATCATTCTTCTTTCATCATTGTAGACTCATTGAATACCTATTATATCTTCATAGTATAATATAGGAGAAGATTGTCCACCTAGTACGGATGCAAGTTTGAAAAGCACACTAACGACCCATCTAAAATTATGCACAAATATCGATATGCATACTATAATAGAGAGGATGGTCAAGCAGGACGAAATAACGTGCACTCATATACGTGACCAGGGAATAGCAATCCAATTGGCGGTGCTATTGGAGTTTGAAATTTATTCAGGCATTGGTGATTATCTTAATGAACGTTCTGGTTATTCCCAGTCGATTCCCATCCTCTGTCTCTCTTTCTTTCACCACTTTTGCTGTCGATGGTTCTTTTATTCTAATCTCCTTGTCGAGGCAAAGCGATTGACTTTTGTCAGGCGATTCAATACTCGGGCTCTTTCATTCGCGCTTCCGAGCGGTATAATCGCGACAAATTCTTTGATGTTATCCAGGGTTTTGTTCGCTACTTTGTTCTTTCTAAATCCAATTAATTAGACTTTGAGAATCTTGATGCGTATTCAGAAGATTTCTCACCAATTTCTTTCTTCATTTCTGCACTCTGATCATGGTCTAACTTTTGCCTAGAAATGATCCTCTTCATGACGGGACTCTGTCGGTGAAAAGATGTGGGATATTCGCCGCTTGTACAGGCCTGGATACACGATTATCGATTATGAAATTGCATCGGATAAACTGAGCGGGAGTATTAGGATAAGCGGGCATTTCTCGTACAGCCTCATCATGGCTGCTAGTGACGCTGATCCTCGCTCCTTTCTCTGCACCATCATCCGATCCCAATTCCAGCCAAGCTAAATCCACTCGGTGCATTACGCCCAGCATTATACCGTCATTACCGTGCGATTATCGCAACTGGTCGGCCGAGAAAATTGACCTGTTTTAAAGTTTCACTTCTCTATCCCACACTACTAGAATTTTTAATGCTTTGAATTTTGAATTGGAAGACTGAATGGATCCATTTTTTCTCGTATTATATT
>JABSMT010020164.1:0-16959 GCA_018902335.1 Eumacrocentrus americanus | reverse complement strand
TAATATATATTTTTTGAGTGTGGAAAAGTTTTCTTGGAAAACTCGCCAGGAATTTTGAAGCTCTCCCTCAGCTCCCTGGCGTCCATCCAATCTGCTTTTGGTCCTCGCACACACATTGGCACATATTCCGTTAGCGAGTGTCTGCTATTTTAATCGTGTGCTCTCGGATTCGAGCAGTCGATTTCTCATTAGCCACCACTCAGCCTTGCGGAAGCCGCTCGACGCGATTGTTCATATTTTATGACGTGCTTTAGTGAGACATTTCGATCAATTGTGTATATATAGAGCTCTAGTAAGCGTGAGAGAGTACGTTGTAAGAAAGAAATGAATTAATAATTGATTTGGAGAATTACAACATTCATAATACAGAATATAGGATCCTCTTGATGATCTGATCCTTCCTGGAAGATGATAATCCAGAGGCGAGACATCACGCCGATGCTTTAATATTGCCCAATCATCTATGAGTAATTATTGCAATTAAATGATAATTGTGACGTAATCCCTTATGAATTTAATGCGGATACAGCAAAAATTGTGTGTAATAAGTGTTATTTTAATTCTTCATGCTTATATATTCCCTTTCCCTTTTGCTCTTTAGGTCTGTATGTTTTTCTCTTGTCACTCTCGCCATGTTTGATTCTTTCTGAGAAATCGACAAAGCCTCAAGGAGCAGCAGGCTGGCGTCGTCGTGCTCCCATCTACCTAACCTTCTCGAGGCCAACGATCTGTATTTTTTTTCCCTCGTCTTCTTCACTCTCAAACCGCCAACTCCTTCTCTCACTTCTTTCTTCTTCAACATCGTCCCTTTTCCTCTCATTCTTTTGTGCTTTTGGGCAACCACAATTCCCCGAATTTATGTAACGAACCCTTCTTCTTCTTCTTCCCCATGCCCACATCGCGTCTCATGGTCTCATCTGTTTCTCTTTTTTCTTTTCCCTTCTTCTCCTTTCTTTTGGATCCGTTATTTTCTCCCATCTTTCGGATCAACTGCGCAAGATGTATAACAGGCCAAGAGTTTCTGAAATCCGTCAAAAATTGCGTCGCCACGTCGTTGGAGACGACGATGTCATGTGACTTGCACACGGGAAGTTATGCAAGCCTACATTATTCATGTCGCGCGCATGCGCTTCCTCTCTCACAGTGCACATAGAACTGATTGTATGTGTGTGTGTGTGTGTGTGTGTACAGACCAAAAGTGCGTGGGTGTCACATACAAATATATTTATACCATTCATAATATAAATATCCCATAATCAAGCCATTCATAGATTCTAATCATAAAGCAGTATGCCTTCTTCTTTCTCTATCTCTCCGCGAAAAAGGGAAGCACTCTCGTTATATGCCATCGCTCTTTTCTCGGTCCCATAAATTTAATTGTCGGGGATAAATCCAACTATCCCCGTTCGCTGGAGAAATATATGGAGGAGAAAGAGGCGGTGCCGCAAACTTTCCTGGAACTCTCTTGAGCGCACGCGATTCTCGCATACCTTGGTGAAATTACGCCAGCGGATACACACCGGATTGGTATCATACGAAGGAGTTGATGACATTTTTCAATAAAAGGAAAAAAATATTAAAGATCATCCATGGACAAATAAATCGTTTGAAGATGATTTCCGTTGAATTTCTGGTGATGATAATGTTGATGTCTTAATTCGTGTCGACGTAAGACGTAACGTTATGTAGGATGCAATTTGCGACGGTGACGAGACAAATGTGGTCAACTTGATAGACGCGTAACCGTTTCTATTTACTTCAACGCTCATTCATATCGTAGCAAGGAGTGAAGGCCGTTATGGAAGTCGTTGTGCACTTGCCTTTGTGTAGGTATCCGGACTCAGATTTTTTTCTCGTCTTCTTCTCTCTTGGGTCTTTGTTTTTGTATTTAATTGCCGCGTGGGGAGTCATGTGACTGTCGATCTGGTTCTGGGGTCCATTCCTGGAAGCAGCACAACAGTAGTCAGTGGGCCCATATCTTCTAATTGTACCTGGAATCGCTCAAAGCTCTAAAACTCGTTGGGTGTATTATACATGTTTGTTTATTACTTTTTTCTTTTCTCTTTCGATTCCTCAAATCGTGTTCTTTGTTCGCCATCATCATCGAGCTGGGAATTCTCCCTTGGGCCATTCTCTGAAAATCCTCCAGGTTTTGTTGTTGTATTATGTATCTTGCCTCATGATTTTAATCGGTTTCTGGCCGAAAGACGTTATAGTGAACTTAATTTGAAGATTACTCGACTAATCGTCCATTTGACTCTCTTCACAATGACTCGCCGCAGTCTCCAGTGAAAATAATAATTAGGTATGTACATAGGAGAGGAAAATAAAGCGAAACCTACAAGTCCAATAAGGTGAACTTGCTCTATACGCATACTTATGTAGCATATAGAGTAGCGTGACAGTCGTGACTGCAAAGCATGTATATATCTAATAATAACTTGCCAATAAGACAGTAATTACGTTGAATCACGCCATATCTACCTGTTGTACAAGACTCTGCTGTATGACAGCATCATAGTGCTCTGTATATAGACTTTAATTCATCAAATTCCTTTCTTGAATTCTCTGGATAAAACTGTTTGACTGACTCATATAAAAGGTGTTCTTATCCACTGAGACACTTGACTTTTATAGCAGTTAATTAATTTGCATCTGAAACGAGCTGAAGCTTGCCTTTGTCACATCTCACTACTTTTCTGACGATGATGCTCCCGCGTGTTTGCCCTGTATAGATAGCATGCACGACCGGGAATCCTTTTACGGTGCGTCCCTCCTGGTCTATACCGACATAATAATCGCAGACTCGCTCACGCGTGCGAATACGCTCAAAGGTGGGTCAACGTACCGTATATATATCTTTACCGTGTGTTGCCTACTCCCTCGTGATTTAATTTATTCATCCGGAAATTGCATCTTTTTTCCATCTCAAGATGTAACCTCTTTGATCATTATTTTTATTGTGCCACATCACGCAAAATAGAAATTATTATAAAACGTTGTGTAAATCTCTGTCGTTGAACTATGCAATTTCCAAGCATATTGATTTGAATACCGCTCATTAATTAATTATTTGGTCACCGCCAGACCATTACCATTATCAATTAGAGCATGGCCCTAATATACTCGCCATATAGATGTATGTGTGGATTAATTTGTATACCAAGTATTCCGACATATTTCCGTGTGCCACGTCGTCGTGACTAGTATAGGAGGCATACTCTCAATAACAGCCTACGCGCCGATTGATTTTCTCTATGTGTGTGGACGCATAATTGGATTACATATGGGAGGTCAACTCCTGGTATACATTTATATACACTTGTAAAGCCTTCACGCAGATTTAATCGGCAATGAGACATACATATATAATATTATTTCTTGGGCTCTGTGTACGACCCTTCAAGGCAGTCCAGAGCGACTGTTTTTCACACTCGTATTGGACGTGTCCTCGGATTGTATCAACAAGTTCTCGATCCTGATATCTGTCGCATTCTTGATCAGATTGACAATAGAGAGGCATAAAAAGAGCTGAAGAAAAAAATCCCCAAGCCAATCCTCGTCGTCACCAACTCTATTATTACATCACAAACGGGCAAGTTAAGAGCACAGAAATTGGTCAAAGCATATTAGACAGTCGTGAAGCAGCTGTGCGTTGAGGCAAACGAGAGAGAAAGACAGGCGGCTCGACGATTGCGGGACGAGGGGAAAGCACGAGTGAAGGCATTACCGCTCGACGAGGAAGGAAGAAGGGATCAGGGAGGCCCGACAAACTGACGCCAGGAACCCCACCATGCGAAACGACTACCCACGCAAGAGAGACTCAACGACTATGCACACAAACACACCACACCAGGGAGGAGAGTGAATAGACAGCCAGTGACGCCTCGAAATTCCTCCATACGCCAGCCGTCGGGTTATCAAGCCACAAATAAATACATATAAGCTCTCCTTTCTTCCATTTGTATATATGTATTTACTCTGCCCGGAGAAGTCATCCAGGGTGATTCACACGCAGCGTGCAGGCATCGACTCGTTCATCATAATAATCATCATGATATTGTCATTCTGAGAAAGTTGCAGCGTCGTGTAGTGACACTACACCTCTACTCGGCGGCTCTCGACTCGCCAGCCGAGAGGCGTCAGAAATAGCAGCCACTGCGACCAGAGAAGCCTCTCATCGTACTCGAGGAGGGAAGGTCGTAGTTGGAGGCCGTCGTGCGCGGCCGGAGAGACGAGGTCGAAGGGACGGTAAAGAGTGAGACGCAAAAGGGGGGGGGGGAGAGAGAGAGAAAGCTTCTCTCTCTGTTCTGGGCTTTGGGGAAGCCCTCTCGATTCTCGGCCGCGACGAAACTATTCTCGCTTACCCCGGGGCATGCACAAATAGATTTCTTGCCGTGTTGAGAGAGTAGAAAGAGAAAGAGAGATGCTTTATATTAGGCTTCGTCCACAACACGGCTCTTTTATCTCCTATTTTCTTTCGTTTTGTATGCCTGTCCTCCCTATCTCTTCCACGGCGACTCTTTCGTCTCATTCACAGTGCAATTGCGATGCGGACGTTGAATGAACGTGATAAAATCTCTTGATTGAAGCCTTTTGTATGTATAATGTATAGTTTGTAGCCCGTCCGATGCACTCTTCTGTCTTTTTTTTCCGAGCACATGACCAATAAGTAGGCTAAAGCTCGGTAAAGGCCTGTAAGATCATACATTACGCATTGATGATCACTGCATATCTCGCTGGTTCTCGAAAGGGGCCAAGAGATGGAGACGAAGGTGATGGGGGTTCAGTGAACAGCCTCGCAAACTGTGGGGGATTCCACGCTGGCGCCGGGTCCATCGAGGTTTATAAAAAAACACACGAAACAAAATCCTAACGAGCGAGCTCGTGAGAGAGCGAGATAGCTTCGAGGAGAGACTTTTAAACTCGTCGGTATAGTAATGGGGCGCGAGAGACGCGAGGCTTACGCAAGCTGTTCCCTGTGTGCATGTGTATACTATATGTATACACTTAACTCGACCTCTCCTCAGCTCGCTTGTATTTCTCTCGCTCCGTAAATGCCTGCGGGGCATCAGGGTCTCTTGCTTCCACCGCTCAGTGACGAGCCAATGAAGGTGGACGTGTGTGCGTGGGGATTCCTCGTGGCGCCGAGCGTCTGCCGTCGCTCTCGCACACGCGCTCGCCTCAGTCAGACACACATCACTTGACAAACTCACGGCCCAAGCTCATGGTGATATGAGTGAGGACATCATACGCAGTTGGTAGATATGTATAGTATACAACAACTACCAATAAACTTACTGGCGTTCTCATGTCGCCTGCAGATAGAGGTAAAAACAGGGACACGCAGATTTCAGCTATTCTAAGAACCTCCGACGAACTTGCCCGGAAAATCTTGGAAAATATTACCTGCGTCTCTACGACTTCAAAATTCTGCTTTATTCTCGAGTCTATCCCACGCCACAGGATTCTCTCTAGTCAAGTATAGACTCGAGAATGGTATAAGTAATAGAGAAAAACCTTTTGAATAATGATTCTTCAAGGAAAAATCTTCAAGTCACTGTGTAACGTCTAGAATCTAGGACCTAGGAGGCTAGCACAGCACGTTTATTGGTCTTTCAGCTGGCAAACTTCCATAAAGCGTGCTCGTAAAAACTCTCTCTCGTTGTGGAGAGCGGCGTTATATACATACTGTGTCCAGTATAGTAACGATGCCTCCTCTTTTGCGGCCATGAGGATGAGTGCGATGGGAATGCCGGAAGTCTGTATACGCAGGTGCTTTTTTACATTCACACGGCACCGAGAGGAGGACGCGTTTGTATCTTCAGTTGAGTGAGTGTGGAGTATATGGGGCTCCATCGATCCTCACTGATGCATATAGTGTCGTCGGATAGGTAGTGGTGGTGCTCTCTCTCTCTCCCCCTTCACTTCTTCCTTCTCAAGATATAATACCCGTTCAGCGCCCTCGATTCTTCTGCACTGTCGGGTATATAATACGCCTAAATATCGTTCAACACGGGATTAAATAGGCTACACGTGTTCTGTAATTTCCATAGACTGACATTAGGACAAAATGGAAAAGTATGTCGACCACATAACACTGATATCTCATTTGATGATGCATTTTCTTAACTTGGTCCTGCATTATGCGCACACCTTGATACTTCATAGCGGGACATAATGCACAAAGATGGTGAGGGACGATATATAGGTATAGGCCATTCTAAAAATAAAAGATTCACTCTGAGAGTGCACGAGCGATCGAGTAAGTGTCAGAAGCGAGGTGAGGAGTTCTCTCGGTATTTCTATGCGTTATATACTTAGGTGTGTTGGAGCGTCAACAACGTCGAGGTATTCGCGTTTTGGACGCCACTGCGACGCCAGTGGCAGGAGAAGGATGACTGCGAATACATCAGGTGGCCTTCGTATAACATAGATTAAGGAAAGACAACTCTGCAACAAAATTAACCCTTTGAATGAAGGTTTTTTGAATTGAAACATATCTTTTCTATTTTATTGACGAACTGAATTCTGTCTTTTTGAAGATATTCGACTAGATGAGTTAAAGGGTAAAGAACAATCATTCAACCGAAAAAAACAATTGTTCAATAGTTATTGGACAAAAATGACAAATCGGTATTTTGCAATTTTAATGGTCAATCCGTCATGTGTATGCTATAATTAATCGAGTTATGCATGTTTGACATCGAAAAAAAAATTGAGCCTGAATCGGTTAAATAAACCCATGAATTGCACCTACATACTTATAATTCATTTAAATTCTTTTTGGGATTTTTTCGTGTAAAATAAATAAAATTGAAGGAGACTTGGATGGTTCAACGACCATCTCAGTAGTGCGTCTTCTTCTTGTATTCTCTCTTCATCAGGAACAAAAGGGAGAAGGAACGAGTCGAAGAAGCACCTTTCACGGAGACTCGCAATCAGGACGGGAGATGGTTGGACATCTGCCGACCATCTGCCGGGAGTAAACGCTGCAGCCAGACCACATCCCTTCCTCCAATGAAACTTCGTGTATATGCAGCAGCTTCCGGCGGTCAAGCAAGGTGCGCTCGAAAACTCGCTGCACTCTTTTGGAGGATCACCGTGATTTCTTTGCTCCTCATCATTGCATCCACCATCACTATACACTGCTGCTCTTCGATCTTCCTTCTCGTCGTGACTTTCGAGAGCTGCCCGCAATATCGTGCGTGGCACCTAATTGGTAATCAAGACTGGGGTGGCAAGGTGCGCCTCGAACTTGAGATTTATATGGCGCGATCCTCAAGATACTCGAGTCGTATATTCACTCTTCCTCTTGCCACGTAAATCATGTACTCGCGAGAGTTTTGCTTGCAAACTTCAAACTTCATGCAATCGTTATAAACATGCGAAAGTTTTTAGTCACGTATTGCTTTCTTAGTCAGCGTTTTCTTCAGTGAAAAGTATTAGTTGAGTTGCATCCATGGTTGATGGGACATTTATTATGTACACTGAAGATTTAAGATAGTGTAGTGACAATTATTGTTATAGAAACGTTCGCAAAAAATTAAATTTGTAGAAAAGAATCTCGATCTTGGCCACTGTTATCTTTTCAGATATCTTGGAAAATATACAAGATGTAATAATAATCCATATACGACTATACGTTTTTACTTTTCTTCACCTTTAATGAAAAAGAAAAGTATTGTATTCTGCCGAAAATTGGAGGTCTTTCGAGACCTCCAAATAAACTAGATTTATGATCCTGAACAAATGTCTGTCTTTCGGTCGTTGGTAAAATAAACTGGCCGGGTAATCTCCGAAACGGCTCGACCAAAAAATTGGCAAGTTGGTAGGAAGTTACCTTGGGTACCAGGGATGAACCATTACTATTCAATTTTTCAATCCCACCTCCGGTTTGGCGGGAAAAAATAATTAGGGAAATTAAAATCTTTTCAAATAACGTACTTTACATGGTTTTAGAGATATATTTTATACGAACAATTTGACCAAATCGAGATTCTACTGTATTGTCGTGAACTGATTATCGAAGATGCGAGCTAATTGGATGTTCATATCATCAGATACAACATCCATGGTATTGGCTCAAAGTATATTCCGGCAAAAGGAGACGAGAAAGTTGGCGACTACTCTGAGTATACTACCCTTTGGTTGCTAGGCAACGGCGTGCCTTCGACCCTCGAAGATGTCACAGGGGGCCTCGCACACCAGAAACGGGAACGACCTTTTGACATTTCAAGGATCCTCCTTCCCGTGTTCTTTCTCTTTTACCTCTCGACCTCTTACTTTTTTTGCTCTCTCGTGTAGATAGCTTCTCCATTATATGTATATACATATACATCCCGCTCTATTTCTATTCGCCTGTCAAACTTTCCAGTTAATTTTAGACAAAACCCGCGAATTTATTTGAAAAGACTTCTATAGTTATATATAGCTATTCATCCTTTGAGAAACACGATTATTTTATCTTTTAGGATCATAATCACACGTTTAACGAGACAAGTGTCTGTAAAAGAAGAAGTCGAGGTGGAAATCCCTGCGGACAGAGAGCACATTCAGCACACTGGGAAGCACATAGTCAAAGGTGCGGAGGAAAACGAGTGACGCAAGGGACAGAATTACTGCAGGAGATACGATCCCCTGGGAGTCTGCGAAGAGAACCCGCCAAGAGGAGGAAGAGAAGGAGGAGAAAGAGCGAGTGGAAGTTACAACGAAAGGGGTTGCGAGAGGACTTTTCAACCAGGGCTTGATTATGAAGATTAAAGATACGAAGAACCAAGCCAACCCCTCGCTTTCCTTTCTGTATATATCCCTCTCTCTGAAGCCTTTGAAACGTTTTTTTCTTTCTTCTCTTTCTCCTACCTCTTTTTCGCGTCTCTCCCGCTACAGAATTATCGACTGAGTACATCTCATTTTTACTTATCATTTTTATTTATTCACAGGTGTACTTTAAACAATATTTTAAGAATCTAATTGTTATCTATAACTCTTATCTACAAGTTTTTTACTCGTAAAGTTAGTGAGAAGAAAGAAATGTAATCATATTGTTTCATTGTTTAGCATCACATCGCTTTTCCCTATTTTTCTACTCTCTTGATACGAAGTTGTAGTTCCTATATACTCATGTAGTAGGTAGGTGTCCATCAGAAAAAAACCCCTGGGAATTCACGTCAGCGCTAGCAATGTATTGTTCCGTTTTATTCAACCAAACCCTTGACCCTGCATTGCCTGCACGCACACATGCGTTCCCTCGTCCATTTTCGTAGCACGTTCGTTCCCTTTGTTTTGTTTCTTTGCTCTTCTCTACTTTCTACCCTCGATTTTCATTTTTTTCAACTCTTATCTCTCGTGTATGTAAAACCTAGCCGGAAAAGGGAGTACATTCTCTTTTTCTTAAACACCCTCATTGTATATATACCTTTTTTTACTTTAAGGGTGTATATACTGTATATTTCCTCCAGAGACTCTCCATGCACCTTGATGGGGTCTCCGGGAATTAAAAGAAACTCTTGTAGGAACGACAAAGATAATGGGAAAAGCATTTCTATTTTTGGCGTATATATTCATATGCTTTCTTTATAAATATTGCTTTAATAAGAGTAGCGATTGCATCATGGTGATGTCGTCTCAATAAAAATGCAGAAATAACGAAACAAATAAAATAAAAAATTGGAATATCTTCATGACGTCCTATTCATCACTTCTGATTCTGCCGATGGCACTACTCTAGCCCGCAGTTGTACAATTTCATTGTCTATATTGAGCATCGATTACCTGTCGCCAGCAGACACACATTTATTGGATTTACAGTATCGTCCTCCTGTTCCTCCATTCGCTGCGTACCAAAATAATCCAACCACTCTTTGTTTTATGCCTCTCATAAATATGGGTTATTCGGAAAATTTGCGACCCTACGTCACGAGCCTCTCAGGGTCAATAGGACGATAATATTATTCTGATAAAGTCTTCATCGCATTTTATTCTTATTTCAATATTTTTTAATACTATTCTTTTCATTTTATTTGCTTCTTCGCCAATACAAACTACTACGCTTGAGTTATTCATACTCACGCTCTCGTGGGAGACGAAACAATCGCGCTAGAAGTGGAGGAGTGGACGGGTGGGACTATAAGTCCAGGAAATCGTTGTCTCCCAGGAAAGAGAGCGGTCGCTTTGATCCTCCTGCCGCCAAGGAGAGCAGAAATCTTGCTGTGGAACGCGTGTGTCTCCCTATATCTTCTAACCCCTCTCCTCTACTAATTCTCTGCACCTTTTCCCACAGTAAAATTTTTTTAAATGCTTTTCTCTTTTAACATTATTATTTTCTCTGTTTATAGATATTTTTTGAAATATTCTGCATGCAATGATTTCTTTGATTAGTTTGATAGCTGTAGTGGAAATTGTTAAAATTATCGTGGAGTATGGGTTTAAGTGGGTTTACAGATCCATTGACTCACTGGACTGGACGGAGATTTTCTACAGAAAACGAGAATTTCACGAAAAATAGTGACGACCCTTGAACGGGAGAGCAAAACTTTGAGAAGGATAACTAGCAGAGTTTTCCGACTGCGCAGGGCCGATGGCCTGGGAAAACTTGTCGTTTGTCCTAAAATTGGATGCCGAACGAGCAGGCGGTCAGAAAGAGATATAAATGCGTAGTATTCAATCGAGTGAGAATAAACGAGAAAATTTTCACACCCGGAGGATGAGTTTCCCTCGAGAATAGGCGATCATACCGACTAGGAGTTTAGCGTCTAGCATCTATTATCCCTAGGGATGAAAATCTTTTTCTATTTTACCTATACATCATCTTATGATCTAAATATTAATCGTTGCTCAATTATAATTAATTAAATTCAGCCTTTCTCTTCTATATAGATTAATAAAGATCTAGTTCCTTATGATTAATATTTATAATTTTTGAAATTAGGTGAGAAAAGTAAAGACAAATTTTTTACAAACATATTGTTACATTACCTTCACTATGAATTTTTTTTTGCTGATGAGGATGTAGGTAATCATGTGTCATTCGCTCCGAACTTCTTTCTCGTCGTTTCGCCCATGGCATATTTAAAAAAAAAATTGCGTACAATCGTTCAATCAGTCAATGACCATTCAATTCTATCTAATCTCATTTGTCTATTATTATAAATATAATTTTCAATAGTCACTTGATACTGCACTGTAAAGATCACTGCATTACATTTGTAATTCAATCTTCTGCATCTATTAGCCACAAATCAGGTTCATTTCACTCAAATCCAACTGACTCTACAATGCGAACTACTCTCCACCACGTGTTGAGACAGCCTGTCTACCAAAGGTAATTCAAGGTAAACTCAGGGAAATAAGCCAGAACAGGGGAAAATAGGCTTTGCTGATTGGTGGATTTTAAGAAGATCCTGGAGGTTAGGAATTTTACCATTTTCTTCCGAATGTAAAGGACAAACCGTCATAAATTCCAGGACCGAACGGAGCTCTTGATGATCTTTCACAGATAAGATGTACCTGATGTCAAAATACGACAGTACCTGGGTCCTATGACATTGAAATATATTATAATTACTTTATATAATGTATCCTTACATAGAAAAGATCTCACAGTATATTTATAAATTTTATCTCTTAAATATTAACAAAACAAAAAAAGTTGAAAAAATATGCACCCTTCAAGGAAACATCTTCGTCGTTCCTGAGCTCCTACTTTGGAGTCTCTCCTGTTTTTCCAAGTCGAGCATTTTTCGCAAATAAATCTCTCTCCTCTCCTCTCCTCGCCCCTCTCTGCCCGCCACCGCCATACTCAGAGAACATCGCATAGCCTCTTGCATATTGTCATCTCCTGATATCACAGAAAACGTTCGCTCTTTTGCTGAGTTCCAAGCATTTGTTGATATGATTTCCGGAAATACCACTTCAATCCTCAACTCAATCGGCAATATCGTCGTTCAACTCACTCCTGTTCCTGATGCTATCCACCCTCGATTATGCTGCTCAAACTTCTGCTGATCATAGCTCTCACGAATCCATTTGGGGGCTGAGGATGCGCAAACTCCATATGCCACAGGATTCATGTTCTCCTACGAACCATCGAAAGACTTTACCCACGTCATCCCTTCAACTGAGACAATGTGAAATTTAAAGAAAAAAGATTCCCCAGCTGAAAAAGACATAGAGACGTGTCGAAATACGTCCCAACTGCTCTCACCATCGATTGGAGGTTGCAAAAAACCATTAGAGACGTTAGAAAAAAAAACATGGAGATACTCCTGATCCGGGAATCCTCAGGACAGGATCACTTCCTTCATGGCTGTCACTCAAATTTCGCCTGATGCATTATTGTCTGGGGACACACGTTGTAGATAGTCCATTTGTGTGACTCTCTCTCTCTCTCTCTCTCTCTCTCTCTCACCTGTCCAAGTGGAACCCCGCGAGGGGTGCAGGTATGGCCCCTTTACGAAGAGAAAAACTACGATTTGCCCGAAAATCCGGGACTCGAGTATCCGGCAGTCAGGAGAGCAGAAGTGTGAATAGAAGCTTCTGGAAGCATCCCGGGATGAACAGGAATAGGCAGGAGTATAACCTATACCTATTCTGTGTCATGGAGAGGTAATGACATAGCACGAGAGCGAGAAACTGCACGAGGGAAAATATGCGCGGCGCTCTAACAGGAGCGCAAGGAGGTCAGAGGTTTGACCATACTGTTCCATCTATTCCTGACCATAGTGCAATATCCTTTCTCAAACATAGGGAATCTTTCGAAAGTCAAGTAACCAATGGATACTAGTGGGATGAATCTGTCTACCGTGATAGGTAGAATAAAATAAAATAAAATAGGGCGCTGAAATATGGGATTCATTATTATATTGATTCTTGGTCTAGCAGTGTCATCAGAGGGTGTGTGGGCATTGTGAGATAGACAGACTGAGAAAAGGAATTGGCGGCAGATTACTAGGAGACTAGAGTCAAGGGGTTGGTCATCAGGATACTAGTGTAAGTTTCGCGCAGACTCGGAACAAGATCTACAGGGAGAATTTCGAAATATAACCTTTCTGCAAGATGGATCCACGATTGAGCTTGATAGCAGGTCTCGGCAGAGACCAGTTGATGGATATCCATATATACATACATACATAATAGATACTCTTGTTTCAGCAGTATTCAGAAAACCAATACTCATGATTCTCATGAGTATTGTAGGGATGATGGCACGTGTGCCAGTCGTAAACCGCGAATTTACACGCTGGGCTGTCCTATCGATTTTTACCCAGTGAGCTCCAGATTAAATGACTGCGTTCAAAGCATATCCAGGGCTTTTAAACGACTTTTACAATAATCCCTATACAGAGCCCTATAGACAACTACTTTTTTCCTCTTTGCGTTATTTGCCCTTGTTACGTTTACTGGACATTTCTAATTAACTTTCTGCAAAAAAAGGTACAACGAGACTTTGCAAAAATATTGCACATAAACTGCCAGAGAAATAGGTTTGCCCTTAGCACTTTTATTACACAACAGAAAGAAAGAAAAAGTACAGCGTGAGTTAGAATGCTGGCAGGTAAACGTATATAAAAGCAGCGTCATATTATAGGTACTTTGAAGCCACGCGCGGTGGTGTGAGCGGCAGAGAGGGCGAGGCTTTAAGGGTTTCGCGCGTGTTTTATGTCCTGGATTCCCGGTGGAAGTGAACGGGGAGGCGAAACGATGCACCGGGGGTTGGAATATTATGCCCTTGCATTGTGCGAGTTTACGACCTTCCCCGGGGGCTCTCTGAGCCCCGGAAACTCGTTGCAGTGGATGCTATACCCGGCTATACCATCACATCACCCGGCAAATACACGAGCTCCGATTCGATTTTCCAGGCTGCTTCCATCGTAACCAATAAACCCTTTTCTCTTGGACATTTCAAAAAGTTACACTCAATTGTATGGCTTTCGATATCATATATACAATAAAGATGGAAAAAAATTGAGAGAGTTATTTAGAATAATTTCAAGAATTATTGAGGGTGAATCACATTCAGTTGGGTAAGTGAATTAGGCTTCGGATTTTTCTACATTTTTATTTATTAGAGAGAAAGTCTCTCATGTTGATTGCCTTTTTCAGCTAGGTAATCTGGGTATCGAGGAGCACTTAGATTCAATTGGAAACACAAATCTCTTGTTGCCTGGAATAACCTTTTTTTTCTGAGCTACTTTCATCAGAAGATGATTCAACAGGAGAATCAATTTTAATAAGGCAAATCCCATCAATGCTTTTAAGTAAAGAAAGACAAATGAGCCTACGAGGAATCATCGTATTTTGTTCAGAGAAAGGAAATGATACACTAGTGTTGATAGTTGAGTGTATGAATGGAGGAGGGACTGGTAGGGGAACGATAAAACTGTGCATATAGCATTTATGTGTATATTTATTCCACGGACATGATTAGATACCGGATTGCAGTTTTCATATAGTCTACTCAATTAAAGCGAGGCTTTCATCGCGCCCAAGAGTTCTCGGTCTCGGCCTACGCCAATTGCTATTGGAACCAGTCACAAGACGAATAATTGCTGAATATGAGCGATTATGCGTATGTGGGAGTCGAGGGATTTGTTTTGAATGTGAAAGCATAGTCGCTGAGGATGCTAAAGGATATTAGCTATTCAGTGAATGCTAAATAATTCACAGTTGTGTGTAGGAAATTCATGTTTCTTGGTATACTACATCATGCTTTGTGACTAAAAGGGCAGCATAATGAAAACAAGATGAAACATAATTATCTAAATCTTCGTTTCAAGATCCATTGATAGAGTTTAACAAGATGAGAATTTTTATTACATATGGCAATTCTAGAAAATGAAAGATTTGTAGACCTTTCCAAGTCTCTTAATTCTCTTGGTCCAATGTTGGTGTGTGATAACTCATAAGGGCGGATATAAGCTCTCGCGAGAAGATGAATAGAGAAAGATAGATAAAACGCTCATAGTTAGAGAGAAGGTGCTAGAACTAGTGAATAGAGGATGAGAGTTGGATAGGGACAACCGAGTGCAGCATAGTAGGGTCGTATATAAGCCATTCACGGTGGCTTTTACTGCATATTGAAGCTATAACCCACGTTTATGCTCGGCCCTTTTAGTCGATGCTTGGAGTATAGTGAGAAAGTAGTGGCTGGGCTTGTGAGATATAATTTCTGACGCACTTTGCAATTCCTCCACTTTCCCAGGGTAATGGTATTCCTGCTGATATTAAGAAGAAAACATTAATGGAACAAAATAAGAATAAAAGAATTTCTAACCTCAGAAACATTTAAAAAAGACTTCAAGACTATTGGCAGTGGGAAATGTTTATCAATTACTACTCGTTATAATATGTCTTGCATTTCTCTAATGGAATTCTTACTGAAAGAATTCTTCCCATTCAAATAGCAAGCTCGCTGCCATCTCTTGGTCGACCAGTCGAGTAGGTTAGTTCCCTGGAAATCCGTCAGAGAGAACTAGTGATAAATTTCCCGTGAAAACTGTCGATTTACCCCGGGCGCCATGTTGATTTGCTTTGTCATTGGCAGCAGAAGGAAAAGGATAACTCAGAGTGTGTGAGAATTACAAATTTTTCTGGTTAATTAGTCCACGTCGGTCTGCTGAATAGTTCTTGGATGAGAGCTCGACTATTTGAACGAATAGGAGAATATAAAATACAGATTAAGACACAGTAAACAATCAATACAAACATGTCGGGTGGTGCGTTATTCAGCAATAATGCTGTTCGTGGCGCGAGCAAAAATCTAGTCGAATTCAAAGCCGGGAAGATGACAATGAAGGGCAAAATGGTATATCCTGACACGAGGAAGGGATTGCTCTATGTGTACCAGTCGGATGACTCGCTTATGCACTTGTGCTGGAAGGACCGCACCTCCGGAGTCATCGAAGATGTAACCTCACTTGCTCTACTTTGTACCTCTAATTTTTTTTTTTTATTTAAAATCTTGATGCATTTTTTTTCTTGCAGGATCTGATCATCTTCCCAGATGACTGTGAATTTAAACATGTATCCCAGTGCAAGACTGGCCGAGTTTACCTGCTTAGATTCAAACTCTCCAGCAAGAAATTCTTTTTCTGGCTTCAGGTGAATATTTCAAGAATCATTTTGGAATTGTCACGACAAAATTCGTTATATCTTGAAAACTATGCAACATACGAAAAATTTGCATTTGGCCAATTTCGTAGAAAATTTTATTTTCTATGAAAAAGGTCCTATGCAATATTAGCGTATCTCCTATGGTTTTTGAGATATATGAAAAAATGTAAAGGGATAAATGTGATCTGTGACATGATTGATGAATTGTATCTTACAGGATCTCAAGACTGAGAAGGATGAGGAGCACTGTAGAAAAATCAATGAGGTTCTCAATAACCCACCAACGCCTGGATCCCAGAGAAGTGGTGGCCCTAATGCTGAGGGAGACCTCCAGAATATCTTGAATAACATGTCGCAGCAGCAACTGATACAGCTGTTTGGTGGAGTCGGACAAATTGGGTTGGGAAGCATACTTGGAAACATGAGAGATAGGCCACACAATACCAGAGCCAGTACGACCACTGCCTCCTCGAGTCCTGTCACGACGAGCGCCACGAGGCCGCCGGCAGCCCAAACTCCAGCACCCACGAGTGTCACTGAGACACCCAGATCTTCATCGGCCACTTCAAAAAATTCAGGAGCAAAATCCGCGAATTCTACGACCGTGATGGACAGATCACAAACTCTCATGAGTGATCCACATCTATTTGATCTTCAGAGGCATCTTTGGAACATCTCAACTCCTCCTGGCGCCGAACCAATCGTTCAGGTAATATGAAGGAGTTTTATTATTTTCATTATCTATTTGCAATGATAGCCACGGTTGCCAAGTTCGGTAGGGACTGTGTGCTATCATTCTCTCAGTCTTGAATTGGCATTGCGATAAGATTAAAATTATTCCCCCCC
>JABSMT010020053.1:0-16964 GCA_018902335.1 Eumacrocentrus americanus | reverse complement strand
CCCCCCCCTCCACCCCCGATAAACCGTCTCCGTGGAATCCTAATAAGAACTGCACGGCTGCCATAAATAGCGGCCTTCCTCTTCGGCAAAGAAACAAAGTGTATTGCCACTGGCAGAGTCCTCGTGGAGCTCCGAGAACGTGCCGAGTCCCACCGAGGAGGGGAAGAGATTTCTTTCGCCAGGATGAAATGGATGAGCCAGTAGTGAAGCAGCGAGAAGGACAGAGAAAGTAAATAGAGAACAAGAAGAAAAAGAAGACGAAGAAGAAGAAAGATAGAGAGAAGAGAGCGAGTGAGGCGCCAGGATACTGTTGGAGGGTGAACGCGAGGCAGAATCCTGAGAATAAAGAGTGCGCGGATTAAGAATGCTTCCTCGGAGACGAGTTATAGTCGTTTCCTTCCCGTAGTTGGAATTAATCGGCCATTCCA
Source organism: Eumacrocentrus americanus (assembly GCA_018902335.1). Classification (NCBI taxonomy): domain Eukaryota; kingdom Metazoa; phylum Arthropoda; class Insecta; order Hymenoptera; family Braconidae; genus Eumacrocentrus; species Eumacrocentrus americanus. The sequence continues at coordinate 16,536 of JABSMT010020053.1, read as the reverse complement.
AGGGCGATGCATTAACAGAGAGGTACAGGACACGCGATGTGCCTTTCACGCGGTTCTAATGTCTTGATACAAAACTGCAAAAGTATTTTATACTCTGTTCTATATACATATTTTTATCATTGAATAAAAATATTCTGCGGTAAGTAGAAAACATAGCATAGGTGTGTGTGTGGGATTAAACAGAACTATATTATAATAAAGGAGAAATGTGGGTTTGTTTCAAAATTCAAAAAAAATTTCTAAACAATTAAAAAAAAATATTTTCAAATTGAGAATGATTATTTTCAAGCTTCAGAATGAACTACAATCAATCGAAATATTACCTATATAGAGTAACAGTAATTGACGTAAGACCAAACAGCTACACCGGCCGGTCGTAGGCGGGTGTCTACGTTTGTTATATATGAGACAAAACAATACTAATATACTCATTAAACATAACACGGAAAGAGTTACCAAAAGGATCTGCGCGGAAAGTCATCGTTGAGTCTGAGGCTTAAAGCGTTCGCACGATCAGCCGTTAGCGTACGAGAGATATACACAATACGAAATTTTGATACGTGCCGAGCATTCTATTCCTGCGATTCGCAACGGCGAGGTTTGAGATACGCAATGCTCAGGTATATACTATACCTACGTGTATATGTGTGTGGGCGCGATGCAGCCCGCCTTGGAGAGTAGCATGCAAATACCGAGGAAACCTCGAAACTTAGCACTAGCTAATTACAATCTTGACTTTACCCCTGAGCTTCATAACCGGTAACGGCTCGCTCCTACCTCTGCTGAACCAACTTTTCGGCTTATTGTCTCTATATGTACTGTACACGAGGGACATTCTTTCTTTACTCACTGTGATTATTATCTTCATAGGTATGACTAAAAATATTCCTGCCAAATTTCAAATTTTTTCCTGAACTTTTAAGAAAATAAAAATTCGCCAAGAAATCTTGGTCTAGACTTTTCTTCACTTCGTATATTTAAAAAAATTTCAAACATTATTTTTTTCCCACCAAACCTGAAAGAATGAAATTGCAAATAGATAAATTTAATCCTTGATATCCAAGGTAACTTTCTGCCAAATTTCAAATTTTTCTATCAAGATTATCAGGAGATTACCAGACCAGTTTATTTTCCAACGACAGACAGACAGACAGGCAGACGTTTGTTCAGGATTACAAATCCAGTATATAGGAGGTCCCGAAAGTTAACTGGGATCAAAATTAGAGAAAGTGACTTTTCGGCCTAATACGATACTTTTTTTTTCACTAAAGTGAAGAAAAGTAAAAAGAAATACAGTGTCAGAGATTTTCTCTACCACCACCAAGATACAAGAATTCCATATAAGCATCTATAATCTATATATTCATATGCAGCAAAGTGTTCGATTCGTTCTCTCTCCCGAGGATCTGAGACCCGTCAAGACGCGCTTGCGCGCATCATTCTCCAAGTAGCTCCTGTCCAGAGAGAAGACGAGAGCTGTCAGACTGACGGGACAGACATAGTCCACTTAAAATCGATACCTCGAGGGGCTGGAGCCACCTCCAGGACGTGTAATTCCAATGCAAATTAATTGCTTCGAGGTGAGGGATTGATTTTCCTCAACTTTTCGCGCGAGCTCTACGAGTGCAATAAAATTTCTTATTCACTGACTACGACTGGGAGTTAATGTGAGAGAAAAATCTCGATAAGATTTGCGAAACAATTGTGCTCGTTAGTTTATTCCAAGGAGCATGAATGATACATCGTGCTATATAAAGATATACATATAATGGGATGTACAGTGCAAGATTTATATTTACTGTAGTCAGTACAATCTCGGCAAGACTTTTTAATTGCGAGTAACGAGTCCGATGTGACCTCTTCCGGCCAATCAATAATTCTGACAGCAGAATATGTAAACGTCGAGAAGCCTACTCTACTTCGTGTGACGAAGAACTCTCAACACCAGCCAATTATTTATTATATTATTATGATGCCAACGAATTAAACACACAACAGTCGTGCACTAATTATCTCGTACCATAATTGATTGTTTCCGCACGAGAATCATGCACCCGAACAATACTTAGTTATTTCCATTAACGCACGCTGTGGATCGCGCCCGATGTGCCTCGTTACGATAATTAATCACTTACATATTAACGATAGAGGTTCGCTCAAGTCTACTCGAATTGTTCTATAAATTAGCGTGAGTATCAACCATCAGTTGACATATTCCGACTTTTAGACTCGTGATATTTTGTGGCAGCACAATTAACATTGATTGACAACCCTCGTCTAGCGTTGAAGACTGTTAATGACCCATGTCTCTGACTCCTGCCCACAGTATTGTACGATATTAATTAGGTCCAGACATCGCTACAATGCAGATCACGCTCTGACTCTTGAAATAGAGAAATACCGTTGCGGAACGTCAGAAGTAATGAATTGCCACACGAGGTGCCATGCGTCAGCAACCGTGAAGTGTATCTGTGAGACAACAGCTATACATACTTGTGTCTATATTATATAGTTTCAGCTCTTACTGTTTGGTGTGAGCACAGAGACAAGTTGCTGCTCGATTTCCGCATTATCGTTATCCAACAAAGTTACAATTACAATCGACAATTTATCATAATGAAACTGAAGATTTATTGGCATCCTACTGCCAACCAAGTGCCTTACAATAAAAATAATTTTTTTATGACTGAAAAGAATTCATTTCTAGAATTGAATAATATACATATACATATAGGCGAAAGCAAGACGCTAATGAAACGTAGCAGAAATATCTTGGCAGTTTAATTAGAAGCAATAAACGAAAGGAGTTCAATTGTCTGGTGTATCCGTATACGCTCGTAGTTCTCGAGTCGTTTACCGTGTCTACGTGAACAGCACAGTGTACAGTGTACTTCTCGTCTTGGCCGCCTTATTCGCATTGGCAAAGTATTACATACTTCTCGTGCTCGCACAAAACCACTCTCCTCGTCGGTCTCTCTTGAGACCCTGTTTGTCGTTGGCAGTGGTGCTTTTCAACAGCTTCCTCCTTTATAATTCTACCTAGACGGAGCCTCCAATATTTAGAAAGCCACGGTGCTTCTTTTCACCAAATGCAGTGTAACATCGAGGATACAGAAATGAGAGAGAGAGAGAGAGAGAGAGAGATGCGCTGGGATGTTCGATAAGTACGCGGGTAGACGGTGTAGGTCGATTTAAGCTTTCATGAGTCTTCGGGGTTGCGGAGATCGAGGCAAGTGCTTGCATTCATCTACTATGCACAGACAACTGTGTGACGAGACTCCGCTCCGGGACCCAGAAGACTCTAGCAACACCGCAGAAGTGGTCAACTCTCTCCGCCTCGGCACCAAAAAGTCTTCTACTATTTTACATGAACCATATTTTATTTTTCAAAACCACTTCTTGAAATAATTTATGTTGAATATACCATAAAATTCATAAATAGAATCTGCGTCCTTGATGTTGGAACATTTTGTATTTCTCTTGCAACGGCAACGAAAGTATGCATAACAGCCCTGACGGTATATATTAGAGACGGGCTCAATTACACGACTGTAAAGGTACCATCGAAGCTTCTAATGTATAAGCGTTGGTTGGATATTAACTGAGCGCGGATGAAAACAAAGAGTGTTCGCGAATGGTCGCCTGGTTCTATATTGATTTTCGAGATTGCCCAGCAAAAGATATAGAAATGGAGCTAGGAGTAGCGAGATGGTGGTGAAAAGTGGTGGGTGTCTACCAGCCACTTGGCTCACGAGACACGTTCATTGTCTCTTCTGGGTGACCCCTCCATCGTCATCGTCAACTGCTGCACGTTCCAACAGCAGATATTCTGGTTTATCAAGGCGATATAGTATACTGAACGAGATAGTATTGCTGGAAAATAAATAAAGTCGAGAATTAAGAAATGTCTTTTAATTTAAAAGTACCCATATATATATACAAACAAACATCTTAGATGAAATAAATGGCGGCGTACGATGTAACGGAGAAGTTACGAGCGTAGATTCGGAGCAGAGGGACAAGACGCATCCAATGAATAATGGATTCGCACAGCTCATTATTCAGGTCAAGGGTCAAGGGCAGTTTTATACATTGAAACATGAATGGTAGTCGTTGGCAAAAATTCGGTTTCCTCTTTCTCTCGTTCGTCTGAGACCGGGTTTCATTGTCTCACTCTCTTGCCGATCGGCAGATCAACAAGAAGAAAACGAGGAATATAGGAGAACGACGAGGAGAAGAATAAAAAGAAGATAGTAGAGACCGCGAGGGATATGGTCGCAACTCGTCCTGTCGGCGATGTCGAGGCTCGTAAATATCGACTCGTCGCGCGATGCTAATCTGAATTTAGATGCGCGACCGTGTCCCCATCGTTGGTCAATGATCTATTCCAGGCGCGTAAAGTATATCTCTCGTTACAATTGTACAAAGCATCAAACATCAGATTTTGTCACGTACTTTCAATCGATCGCGAGTTATCTCATTCACTTGCATATTAACTGATATATCCCAGGCCGAGACGAGACGGAATATGATACTATATATAGGATGGTGAAGTCGAGGCTGAGGTATAATTAAAGCAAAAGTGGAGAAGGAGTAGGCGAAGGTGCTAGCTTGGAAGCTCGACGAAGAACGAGGAGAGGTGGCGGCGGACTGCTCTAGATCACCGGACGTCTAGCAGCAGCGGAGCTGTGAGCGCAGATAAGGACCGCCACGGCGACGGCCAAGATGGACGGCCAACCGGTCTCAGCACTAGCTGGGTCCACGAGCGCTACCGCCAAGCCGCTGCAGCCGCGGGCAACCATCTCCTCCGGCTAGCCTAGCCCCTAGGAGCTTCCTGGGGATCCTTATTTATACGCCGTCGACCAGACTAACGCCCATTGTCCCATTTCACCCCGGGTAATCTGCCGGACGCAAATCTAAGGCTTGATCCTGCGGGCTACCGTGAAAATCTATGATGGCTTTTATTTACTAACGCAAATCATACTACTGATCAACTCTATCTACGCTGTTCATCTCAACTGGCCGTATTTTTAACGCAATTCTTCCTGCTCGATTGTCTAAAATTTTCGGTGATATCATACAGTGTGATGTTACGGGTTGAGAGCGAAGCCCCATTGCCTGCACGACGATGGCCGTGGGTCAAATATTAACGTCGAGCCCGATAATTGCGAAGTAGATTGTAGGAAGGGTGTGCTCGAGAGAGCGGGCGAGCTGGCGCGATACCATCTCGTCCTCTCCATAAATATGTCGCAGTGGAGCTTAACCCCCCTGCCTATCTGCGAGGCACGAAGTAGGGGAGGCATTAATGTCAAACCGAGATGAGAGTTATGGCTCCCCCGTCAATTCCCAATGAATTCAACGTTTTCGGCAGGGAAATCGATACGTTTCGACGAGGATCGCTCGTCCAATCGCGACGCGCAACGCACCTATTCTTTTACGACCCTTTTCTCCCATGGCTTTCCCTTTCCCAATATTTTTTGTCTCATACGATTTATTATTACTCAAATTCCATGGACTGTTGATTGTACATATACATAAATTTATATTTTATATATATCGAGAGAAAGAGAGAGAGAAAGAGGCGCAATACAAATGACGCAATCGGTATGCAACGGACTCATGCATATTTCAGGAGGGGGTTACGAGAGGGTGATCGCCGCTAAGAAGGGTTTATGACAGGGGTTGATCCGAGGGATCCCCATCAAACCACACCAGTCCGAACATCGAGCCGCGGAGCAAGCTCGAATATGTATAGAAGAGAGGGATGAAAGAGAGCCAGCAGCCTCTTAACTCCTGCAAACTCATTACAATAAATCAAGCTTTGTTCTTCGACCTGCCGAGGGCTGACTAAATTCTGTGGGCACTAACCCTTCGTATCGTCTCAGGTCCTACTATATCCGCTGTGGTCCTCAATTCCGCCGCTTTACCGTCTAGTTGGAATGAAAGACGAAAGACAAACCAAAGTACAGCAATATTATCCCCTAGTCGTCGCTACGCTCTCGATTCAACGATGGGGATCCGTGAATTTTTATTATGAATCGCAAACTCATCGTTCTTCATGATGAATTCATTCAAGTGGTTGAACGTTGACTGGATTGCCGCGCGCCAGGAGTGCAAGAGCTTATCGGGCAGACACGGTGCATTCCGCGGGACTCGACGTGCTGACGTGCTACAAGCGTCGACATTGACTAATGATGGCGTGGCGAAGGGGTGCTGCAGGCACAAGTGGGGAGGGCCAGACAAGCGCGCCCTGGAACAGAAAATTCACCCAAGTTCACACGACCTGTTGCACCCCCTAGCTCAACGTTTAACCTATAACCTGCTCGCCAAACATGGCTTTAACCTCGCCTTATCGCGTTATCGAAAATGCTCACTCCTCTGTTCCACTTTGTTTTTTATCCTGCATCACTATATGAATCGGATGTATTCCCCTTTTCCGTGCCGGTGGAAAATAGTAATCCTTTTGTGCTCACTTATTATTTCCTGCGAATCGATCCGCGTCAAGCACACCGACGATCGAGTTCGAGCGAGCAGTAAATTGAATTCGTCAATTGAGATAACGTGAATAACGAACGTCTGAATAAAAATATCAGTCACTCGTACGCGGTTGTATTGCGCTCTAACCTTTTCAATAACCATCGATAATGATGGCCGCTCATTAATTATCAGACAGTCCATATGCCGTATTACCGTCAGGTCATCTAATAGATAGCGATTCTCTTACGATAGTATATCTAATTTTTTTGAGGGCGGTAGAATGTCAAGCTAGCACGCCTACTTCTTGCCTCTCCTTATTGGCCATCCATCTCTACTCGACAGGATTTATTTGGGCAATTGCCCTAGCACTGTTCTACACCGAGCAAATCAGCCTGCAGCCTCGGGCTACTCTCGTCTGCTGTCCAATTTGTAACGACCCAATTATTACTTCCGGCTCACACTATTATATGATTGTTTTTTTTTGCACGATCAATCAGTTTATTTTTCACAGGTATGATGGCAGACTGAATTTCAGGTCAAGACTGCATGATTTATGTGGTGTCATGTTGCCAACAATAGAACTGTAACCGAGACAACAAATATAATTGAAATAAATGTGAAGTATCGACATGAGAAATGTCGAATTTTGTCACTGTGAAATATTCGATAACATTCACTCGCGACATACCGATTCCTGCACATTCGAAATAAAGAGTGCAACGAGTGTGCGTGACAAAGGTAGATGAACGTTAAAGCGGTCGTACGGTCGTTCATGAATATTTATACGACTATATAATAACATTTTTGAGCCACTGTTTAGCTAATCCTCCGGACTCATTAATCGTGGGAGGCAAGGACAGCCATAATTCTTGAAAACGCTCTGACGGTAGTATTATTATGCGAATAAATACTGTGGGATTAAGTTCGCGATGGGAAACGCCTATGAAGCATAGAGACAGCAAAAGAGAATGAGCAAAAACAGAATGAAAAGGAAAAAGGTAGATAGGTAGTCGAGAATATTTTGTGTATATATATCCTATAGTTGAGGATTTCTCATGGTGAAAAACCAATAAAGTTACGTTGTTAATCCGCATTTATTTTCTCGTGTGCGACATATATATGTATACATATAGGATACAAGGTAAAGTGGATGTACATCGAAAAGTTTGTGACCAAACTCCAATAACCCCAGCGCACTCTGTGCACAAGAACAAGGAGAAACAATGGGACGCATCTCTTGGTTAATGCTGCCGCAGTCAGGTCCCAGTGAGATTATGATAATCTGGCTTTACGTGGCATCTCCTCCCGGCCGGTTAATTCGGAGGAGGAAACTTCCGCGCTCGGCATTCTCAGTCGTTTTGTCTTGCGTCGTTCTTTACTCTGCTCCTTCAGTGCCGACCTTACATTTACGGCCTCAATTCACATACAAACAATTGCCATACTTGTTCCTCGAAAATTTTCCCACACTTAGTTTATTGACAATCAATGCAGCATAGGATTGCTATTTGAGAAATCACGTTATACAGCTATATACGCCAAAAGGCAAGAGAAACTCCAAATCCCGTTTCAATAGTGCGAGAGATACCCTCATAACTTAAATGACGTTAAACAAAAGATTTGTACACAATAATTCAGGGAGCTTTCAATTGTCAAAGGAAGTGACTCTCAAAACTTTCATTCGCTAATTGAATTCGAGGCGTCTTCAGAGAGAATAAGAAGATGAGAGAGGAAGCAATACAATGGATCTCTGCACAAATAAACTTGGATAATATATTTTATAATTTATAACCGAGAAGAAACATGAACGAAACAAGTGACAAGTCTCTGTTGACAGTACATAGCATCGAGGAGTCAGCTATGTTAGGATATTTGCAAGTAATAAGGAAAAGATTGTGTGGGAAAATGAGGTAAGCAAGTATCACATCCAGTCGACGCAATGACTGGGAATACGCCAACCCATAGAATATTCTCAGGGTATGAACAAGAAGAAGAAGATTTTGGTACGCTGTTGTTGACGGGGGTATACGCACTTGAGCAAACGACAGAGACGTTATCAGGAAAGTTTTGGAATTTCAAATGCCCGGGAAGCGCGAGATGGACTCTGGGATATCGTCTTGTTTTTCGACTAGGGAATTCTCATGAGACGCACTGCAGAGACGGAAAACTCTGGTGGGAAGAGGAGAGTGCGCTCTCGCGAGCAGTCTTTGACGTGCCGTCGGTAGCATTGGCAGTATAGCTGGAAAAGTGTACCCCCGACCAAGTGGCCGAAGCATCTTTCGGTCCATTGGGTCGACAGAATGATGTAGATTCGTCGAGCATTCGCGTCGCCGCGTGCTGTAAGCTGTAGGTGCGCCACACGATTCCCAAGCCATTCGTTCCACGGATGACAGACGATGATTTGTGGTGGTCTATATACTCGGAGAGTTTCCTGATTTTTATGTAAGAGCACCGGAAGATGGCGCCCGAAGACTCAAGTCCCAGACGATCGTAAATTAAGAGGCTTGTGCGAGAAGATGCACATAGATATATGTAGATCCATATACTTATAAATGTATATACGTCCTCCGCTATAATCCTCAATATTTTTACAAAATCATTTCGACACAACAATAAATTTATTTTCAAAAATATATTTAAACTCAACGAAAACCTTTCTAGTCCATACGCGGACATGACGACATCACGCGTGCATTCTACAACCGACGGCAAGTTAAAATCGCTATAGTTAAACTGTCGTCTGAGAAATAGAGGGCGTACGGGACAAGTTCCGCGACTGAGATGATATGTGTCAGGTCCACAATACGCGGCGACACGACTAAGTAAATGTTATTTCCGGCCGTGCATAATTGTGACTCCATGGGAAACGCTTGGTGACGTTAATGTTACCAGACCGACGAGGCATCCTATCCGTCGTACACAAATGGCGCTAACCAGGAATGTTGGTCTTGATGCTCTTCAACTCGCAGTCATGAAAATTCAGGCATAATACTGCATAAAAATTGAATTGCTTGAAAATTTCAGTGAGAATTTAACTGAGTCTCCACCCACACATTCATCCAATACATAGTCATCCACACCTAGGTAAACTTCTTTCGTATTTCTACCTTAGAGTGCACAAGACTTCCAAAACCTGATACTAATTTAACCTATTTTCCTCATACAACGAGAGGATGAATATTTATATTTATATATGCATATATTTTTGTAGAAGGCCTAATAAGCCATACAACTGAATAAAACTATCTATCTCGTCTTTTTCCACCGTCAGATGCCACCAAGTGTTAATTATTTTTCAGTAGAGCAAGTAATTTCTAGGTACACGATTTTCCCCGGCTGTTTAGACTGGCAAGAGGAGTCCGTAATCATCCGCAGATGAAAGAGCTGTCGAGGTGTCGTGGCAAACGAAAGGCAGGCACGACGTAACAACAGAACCGTGGTTTGAACAGAGAGCCACTCGGTGCTTTGCTCACGCTCAAGTCTATATATTCCGCAAGCATATACCCTATAGCCTATAGTATATACCACCTCGCCGTCTCTTTCAATTAACCGATCAATCGACAAACGGACATTCCTCTCTCTCTTTTTCTCTCTTTCGCTTTAAACATGTATCGCTTTGCCATTATTAATTACCCTATTGTCAGTCCTTCCGTAGTTGAGCATCAACCTCGACGATCCAATTATCCAATATTTGGCTTTTGGTGACGAGCAAATATAAAGGGCAGATGCCAAAGAGAATTTTTCTGCAGAGATGTACAATTGCCTCCTCATCTTCCAGCTATTCGAACAAGTCAATAACAAGTCAATAAATCGCAACTATATACCCTCAAGCCACCTCTCTCGCATTTGACTTCGTGCTTGTATATATGTATATACAGCATATTTGCTATTTAATAAAAATGTTATTGTGGCAAACGGGAAAGTCACGGATCGCCCAATATCGCGGACTGAGCTCAGATTGGGGTTCGAAGTATAGAGAGAACAAACAGACGAGCACATATTGGGTCCGTGTCTCTCTTTCTTCTTTCACGATCTCTGGCTCTTCTTCGTCTCCTTCTTCTTTGCTTCTCAACAAAGCTTTGAGCTGTACTTTTTGCCAAAATTGTGTGTGTGTGCATGTATGTGGGCAGATATATCCATATCCTGGCGTGTTTGTGGTTCCAGATGGTAGCGCATGGACTATTGGCTAAGCTGCAGCGAGTGTATCCTGTGGGTAGGACGAGGAGCTCTTTTTTTTCAATCTTTTATACGCGCGTCTGTGTGCTATGTGATAGGCACGGGACGACATTGGCATCTCTGAGGGTCTGGAAGCACATACAGACATATAGATACGTGCAGGGCTGCGAGAATGGCGTTATTGGAGAAAGAGTGTGACAAGCGAGAAGAACCACCGGCGACCGTCTCTCTTGCCCATAACGTCATCCCGATCACGGCGATATATTATTTTAATGTTTTAATATCGTGTCGATGTGGTCGTTGGAACAAGAAGGCGACACGTGATAACGTCTCGACGACGATGCTTTCGGATTTCATGTCACTTGAATCGTTTTTAATCGCACACAAATAACGTGTGAGACAATTAAAATTGATGAGTGAATAGAGTGCGATGGGAGTCCGAAAAAATGTGTCGCATATCGAGTACGGGTCCCGGCGTGTTCACGATTTAACGGCCCGATAACGACCGGGATAAATCAACCGCTGGATGTCCGAACGAGGTGCGGCCCCCGAAATCAATAATAATGGGCAGTGGCCATTAGTAAAATTAATAAATTATGTCTCACATTATGTGCATTGTGAGTCGCCGGGCAATGGGTAATACGTCGTAAATCATATTAGTGAATAATCCACATCACCATAACCAGCCGGCTGGCGCGTTTTGCGCGAGGCAAAAGTCACATTAAACCAGTCGCTGATCTATCGTCGAGACATTAACGACGCGAGTCCAGCATTCCCCGAGAGAGCACGACCTCGCGTATCGACGCAACACAATAATCATCGTCGAATGTCGAATCGGAATCTCCAACGTGTGTTGACACAACAATATCATGATTCATGATGGATGTTGTGTTTTAGGCAGCCGGCAAAAATGCTATATATATTCATCAATAGCGAGAATGAGGGAGTAGTAGTGGTGTGTAATCGGTCAGACGCCGCTCGAGGTTGGGTTTCTATCGACCAGCGCATAGCTTCCTATTAGTGAGCCGCTTGATACAGACGCGGATCCTGCTGCAGGTTCTCGCCTCGCCCCTAGGCGATATCGTATAAATGTGTCGTTAATTACTTACCCCGCGACCACGACACCACCACTGGCGCGTATTCCAACGCCTCTGATATGCTGCGCCGCTCGCGTGTTCCTATTCTACACTACTGCGCGCATTCTCCACCTCCGCCACATCACCCCCGTCTACTCTACCTCTTTCTCCGTGTGCCCACGTTATGGCGCCGCGTGTTAAGGAAACTAATGTTTATTTGAAAAACTAATTGAACGGGACTCTTGCGTCTACAGCCAGCAATTAAACGAGATTACTGCAGTAGCACGAAGCGCCAGAGGGGCGGGAGAGGGGGGGGGATTAGATAGCACAGTAAGATATGGAACGCATAATGTTTAACTACGCCGGCAGCCCTCTGAAGCGTGGCCAATAATTAATTGTTAGCTCGATACACTCTCGCTCGATGCTATCAAAAAGCCGTGAGATTCCTATGGGTGCAACCTCTCATTTACGCTCCCGTCCCACACCCTCTCTCTAGTCTTTGACCGTATACTCGTGTGTGCACTGTCTCTCTCTTTAACATCCACACACTTTTCCAGCATCCAAACAGGCTCACGGCCGTCGCGTTACGCCGTCGACCGGCAGTCATCTCCCTCTTTCGCCTCGTTTGACTCGACTGGTGATTCGCCGCCAAGTTGCCCGAAGCCGATATTCGCCACGGCAATTGAGTCTCAATTTATCGTGGTATATACAGATATAGGTATCAAAATGAGAAGACCTCGCCAAGAAAATGTTTGCTCGTCAAATAACACAAATACTTAAATTTCACGATGCATCGGAGACACCCAAATGCGAATCTCCGTATAAAATCTTTCCTAATGTTATCTAATCATCGGTGGCCCATTTTTTCGACTAAACTAATTTCACTGCATTGAGAAAATTTTATAGTGATTATTATTATAATTTGTGGGTCCAAGGCGTATACAATGTAAAAGCTATAGGCGACAGTGTCGTAATTATCCCAATCTCAGTGGTGTATAGTAGGTATGGTGTAGGTAGGTCAAATAGAGGTCCTATTTACCCACTAGGCGAATCCACGTACTTCAAGTCAATCCGTGGGTTGTCTAGGTGACTAAACAGGAATATTTTTCGAAATCATTTAGATGACGAAATGGTTATCTAGAAACTCATGGGTAGTTGGGAAATCACTAGGTGAAAAAGCAAGATTTATTCGATTTTATTCGCTCAAAGGGAATCCAGCTCCTCCAAGGCACCCAGATAATCCATTACTTCACTGAGAGTACGTGGACCAGTTTAAATTCCCCAGGGAGATAAATAAGACCTATTTGACTTCAATCGTTTGAGTTATAATTCGCCAAACAACCTACATATCAAATTGGTCATCCAGGACCTCATGAATAGCTGAGAAATTCACTACGGGAATAGATTGGATCGATTTGATCTCATTTGCTCATAGGAATGTCTCTCCAAGACACCTAAAAAATTCACTACTCGACCTCGGCTACGTAGTTCAATTAAAATGCATCAGTTGAACACACAGAACCTGCTTATTTCAGACCATTCGTCCAGAAGAATATTTCTCCGCCACCGATGCGACTCACTTGTCGACTTAAACCACACTGGTAGCAAGAAACTTCACCAGGGAAATTATCGGACTCCTCATAAGAAAAGTCTGATAAGCCGACACATCTGATAGTGAGCCAACTTCGGCTCGCGCAATGTCTCTAGTGATTTAGAAAACCTACTCGTCGACCTGAAAGCTGGGAAATTCACCAGGTAGATAGATGAGATATATTTGAAATCATTCAAATTGCTCATGCGTCTATACTGAAAGTTAAGGCGACCAAGTGCATAGTAAAAATGTGTCATAGTTCTCTCGCCTAAGTCAATGAAAAATATATTAATATAATTTTTAGGAAGAACTGATGGATTTCTGGTCATGAGAGCTATGCATTTCAACGACTAATAATAGATTACTACAGTACCATAGCCAATCCGTCCATAAAAATCTATCAGTGTGCTCTCTCAGTAGAGTAATCGAAACATAGAAAAAAGACCCAGCATACAAAATATTGTCTCACCTTTATTTTATACTGATGTTAGAGTAAAAGACAAGGGCAAAACAGCTGAAACGTAATACCATTAGTGGAGATGATACACGTCTAGTCTTTAAACATACACACATACGTACTATCCTCTCTACCAAACATGTATATGAAAACGATATACGTTGCCACGGTACAAGTTATCTAGGGGTGCTTCGCGCGGGACCATCTCCATGCCTCGGTCATCCCGTTCCTCCTATCTCGTCCGACTCTCTTGGCTTCTATTCTCTATCTCGCTCTACTCATTTCGTAGGCGGGCATTTAATGCGACGTCGAGAATATACGTGCACGAGGATCATGCAGCAACAGCAGGCGCACACACGAATATACTACACGTATACACATCATCTACGCAAGTATGTGGCTTGGGCCTCAGGGACACTTTGCTGTCCCAGCAATCCTCTGTGTCCCTTCTCGGACCACCCTCGCCGTAACGTACACGACGTCATTCTCCTCCGCATGTGCACGAAGAGAATGAGAGCAGAGAATAGAGACTATAGACGATAGACTGCCCTCCTAGTGGTTCTCGCCGGTCGCGAGCCAAGTTTCCCCGTACTCCTATTCTCCTCACAGGACGTGTTATATGCCGACGGTATATTTCGGAAGCATGTAGGTTAGCTGCTGCACCACAGCGTTTCGTCGTCGTGTGTGCGGTGAGAGTTTAGGAGTGTAGCCGAGAGGGTTGCGACGCTTTACTACGTTGTTCGGTGGCCGGTGCGAGGCGCTGCCGATACTTGCTGCAGATTTAATGCAACATCGTAACGCGATACAGTCCGTTCGCCCAGCCGAAACCTTCCCCTCGACACGGCCGCACTCTTGTATACGAGGGCCGTCTAGCTTGCCATAGAACGCCAGCCGCGCAAGTTTGTAACTTGTAATTATTATCCGAGTAGACGTTTATGTACGAGCATCATCCCTCGGCAGTAAGACGAATGCGCAATGCCACCTCTTATCTTAATTCCTTTCTCTATAGAACGCTTAACCCTTTAAGTTAGAGGCATCGTGAATCAACTTATAGGTATAAGATGATCAAAGCTATATCGGCTAGCCATCCGTGAAATTCTTCCGCTTTTATCATAGCTAAATTGATGTCAAACTGATGGCGTTGGTGCTGGTTAATCAAGGAAACTTTAATTTACTCTGTCTAATCAGACTAAATAATTCTTCTACTTGAATCAGAGTGATAGAAAAGTCGATTCTCTGCTGATAATGAGGCTGCAGTATTTCACGGGGTGAAAATCAACAAACAGCTTGCCTAATCGCTATGCCAGTGGCAGTGATAACGAATGGAAGCCACTCATTGGGCGATGATTTATAATCTCTCGCACACATGTAGAGTGTGCGCGAAACAGAGAATGAGTGAGAGTGAGAGCAAAGGGGGGCGGGGGGGGGGGATTTCTACTTTGTCTGCAGTTGGAGATACGCCCGGCAACCGGCATCGACATTACATTCCACGTTAACCAAATCATGATTTAAGCTTGAACATTATTGTCGACACGCCGCGATTGTGCCCATCCAAATAGTCGCCTCTCATTCAAAAGCTTCGCCAATGAATTATAATATACCGAGCATAATTCTCGGAAGGAAAATCGTAATTTAAACAACGTAAATGCCTGGTGAAAATCTTGGCATCTCCCGGTACGCAAAAGGAATCACAAACACGTTTCTAGTCGTCGGCAATAAAAGTGATGTACGAGTCTGCAGCAGCATGGTCGTAGTCGAAGACGTGGCCGGAGTCACTCGTCAGGTTTACGTCCGGGGCGTTCATCATCGGGTGACAGACTTCATTGCCCGGTGTCGGTGAGGAGCCATTTCCCCCTGCGTGTCCTCGCTTCGTCCTCCAACGACCTCGACATCAGCGTCTCTCCTCCTCATCCAACTCGCCTCTTGCACCCATTCTGCGTCTTCCTTTCCTCAACGTCCATGGCGCCACCGGCACAGGGAGAGGCGGACAGCTTCCGGTGATGTACGATCACCGACTCGGCGTCGACACATTTTCAATGCTTCACCATGGTCGAGCAATTTTATCGTCGGACGTACCAGGTCCTCATGCACCCCGTCCTTCAAAATCGTTCGACTCCATTTCCCCTTGGTCTCTTCCCTGGTTAATCTTCTCTATATTTTTTTACTACACCCTTTTCACTGTCCATGTGGGGGAATCGACATCAGAGCTGAGAGCTTTCAGATTTGTTTTTTTTGTATTTTTTTTTATAACAAGTTCTTGGAGACACAGGCAAACTGCTGCACACCATTAGATACAGTAATTGTGTTGTATCTACGAGGATCCATTCCAAGTTATTCAACTGGGCTTTCCGTAGTGCTCGTAGCGTAATTAGTAGAAGTAGAGGAAAAAAGAGAGAAAGGTCAGAGGGGCGGTGGAGTGGAAAAAGGGGTGTCGGCAGAAGGGTAGCCATAAAAGTTTATGCTCTCCATATGTTGTAATATAGTCAGTAGCAAGCGGCAGGCACGGGGATCGGTAAAATATGCGGGCAATAAGTATGGATTGTTATTAACACGGGGCGCGGTGTCCGCCGCGTTTCTGAATCCATTACCTCCGCATGGCGGCTGAAATACCGGCCGATATATCCGGCCACTGTGTACATCGCACACCGATGGAGAGAGAGAGAGAGAGAGAGAGAGAGAGAGAGAGAGAGAGAGAGAGAGAGCGCATGAATGGATTAGTAGGTACGGTGCGGGGCTGTGGTTGAAATTACGATCGGGTTTCA
>JABSMT010019942.1:0-29304 GCA_018902335.1 Eumacrocentrus americanus | reverse complement strand
TCCGGACGAATTAAATACTAAAATTCATCCGATTGCCGGACTAGGAGACACTCCGAATAAAAAAACCTTTTATATATGTAAGAAATATGTATAAACAATATACTCACGTGTAAGCACACACATTCGACGCAACAGAAAACGACAAAAAGATTCCAGTGGGATTGAACGTCCTCTTGTCTCTCTATTTTCTTGTTCTGGAACCATTTTCTCCAAGGTTACTGTCTCGAAATCCTCGAAACAATCGATTTATCTCGAATATCTCGAAAGATCCAGAGCAAAAAAATTTTGTCAATATTTGTAGACAACTTCAGGGTATTGTTCTTTTCATAAAGGTTATGATGTTATTTTCGTAATATTAGTGTAATTAAATTGTTGATTATTTACAGGACGACTTAAAAATGTCTGGAAAAATACCACATCGTGATGTGGGTCCAATTATTCAAATAATTAGACGTCTCGCTCGAGGTGTAAGTATTCCTAACCTATAACTCTCAAATTCTCCTGAACAAAACACAGCTCTCAATATGTTTTCTTTTATATTACGTAATGTAAACTATGCGGATTTTATTCAATAATATTATTTTTTTAATTGGAATTTACAGAAAAAATTCATCCCTCATTTGCGATTTGCCGATGATATTGCTGCACGTACTCAGCCTCCACCAGATATTCCTGGTGGTCCATTTCACAGGACGACGAAAGTGTATTATCACACTAGAGATGCTCGACGTCTCGTTGAGCCACCCGTGGTAATTGCCACCGACAAGCAGATCACTGCAGGGTATTTTTCAATAGTTTTTTATCTCCAAATTCCGTCGCCTCTAAGGATAATCATTAAATTGCTTTGCAAATTTATATTTCAGATCTGGTGTAGCTGCAACGCCAAAGCCTGTGACTCCTAATAAAGTTTATAATCCTCCACTGATTGAATTTGCAAAGCCAAACTATCCAGACGAAGTTGGACAAGCTTAATAATAATAATACAACTACGCTGGCAATGAGTTTAGCATGTGAGTTCTTATAGTGTAGTAAGTAAAGAAGATAATTGTTCCTATTTAAAAGAGTTGTACAAATATATAATCAGATTTAAAGCTATTTTATTTGTTATCATTTTCAACAATAAACAATTCAATAAATAGTGATGCACGCTCAAGGGGAGGTAATCAAAAACAATTGGAATGTGTATACAAAAAAGACTGTACAAGTCTAGAATGTCTTCATATACCATACTGTTAAAATGCTGCATCAATAATCAATCATATTAGGTAACAATATATCTATACAATACAATATTTCCATGAAACACAATCACCACAATAATTATTATAATTTTTCGTTCTAAATTTATCGCGTTTCCCGCCGCGATACAATATTTACAGACATATATTTTTGAATATATGTTCAAGTAGTTCTTGGCACCACGAATAAGCAGTGACCAGTCATTGATTAATATGGAATTTGATTCTGATAATACTGTATCATATCGTAAGTCTTGGTACGGAAATTCAAGAAGCTGTTACGTATAACGTTTTGCATGAAAGCTGCAGCTTCGCGATCTGTAGCCATTGGAGCGAATCGACTGCGAAGTAATTTGATGGTTTGACCACGGAAACAGGGCAAACCAGTGTCCAGCATGAGAGAGACTAGGGAGATTATTGCTTCTTGATAAGGTCTGTGAACAATTAAAGAAGATGAAGTATTAAAAATGCGATTAAATGGTTTTCATTGAGAGAAATAAATGAATAAATTGAATAAATTCTCACCTGACTGCAAGGAATGCCTGAACACAGAGCTCCATAAACCATCTGAACGGAGCAGCCTCCATTTTTCCTCCCATAACAAGCACCATTTCATCAGTGAGCTTAATGTCTGGCTCAAAGCCGAGATTACCACCAGGCGAGCTCTCAAACATGAATCCAAAATCAATATGAATGATGTGCCCTTCATTGTCAAGCATAATATTTCCATTGTGTCGATCTTTAATTTGCAAGAGATAAGTAATGACACTGTATGCAGCCATTGATTTGACGAAATTGCGTCTAGCATTCTGGAATTCCTTGCTTGTCTCGTCACCGTACTTCGCCAGGAAGTACTCATACATTCCAAAGTCTGTTTGTCGACCAAGTTGATCACGAGACTCAGCATTAGGCACGCATTCTATCACGCCACACTGCAAAGTATTATCAAAATAATTATTAATGTATTTAAATAACTACCGACGATCTTAAAGGAGAAAAAGAAAATGTTAAACTTACGCCAGGTGCTGTAGCAACAACTCTGTATGGAAATAAGAACAAATTCAATCCAACTTTCTGGAAAATATTCTTAAAAATCCCAATGACTTGCAGAGCCAGCATATCTTGTCGAACGTCGTCACCGACTTTGAAAATAGCTGCTTGCCATGTCTCCAGGCCTGCACATTTAGTCTCAACTTTTGCATTGGCTGATACGGCCATAGCAATGTTCTCCAGCTCCTTGATTCCATAACGCTGCACTCGGAAGCGTGCAAGGAACGGTGCTTTAGCGGCACTGCAAAAATAAAATGTGAAAAACATTTATCATAACTTCAACAACAGTTAAAAATGATTTATAAAATCAAACTAAACCTTTGCATAGGTCTTCCACTGGTGTAATCAATATCAATGACCATTGCCTCAGGATTAGAAGGAAGATAGCAACCGGGTTGGACACAAATCTTGCGAAGAGCTTTCAGACAAGCTTCTCTTCGTTCAGGGCCCTTGGGATAGGGCCTAATTTCTCCAGAAATATTTGTAATCTTCTCGAAGAAGTCAAATTCTCGTTCGTAAAACTGCTTAGCTGGTCCTGAAAGCGATGCTAAGATCGACTTGACCAGTCCATCTAACGTATCAAATATATCAGGATCCTTGACCTGCTTCTCTTCGTCCATATACATATTAGTATGCATATTCCAGATGAGCTGATGAGCAACGACTTGGGATCTCTTCGAAATCGCCTTGATAAACTCAATAGCATAGCCCATAGCATCGTGTCTCACGGCTTGCACCAGTTGAGGAATGTAAAATAGAACAGCATCGGCCGGATAACTGCCAAGGGCTCGAACAGCATATTGTGCAGAGATTGGATGATGTGGAAATTGTCGAGAAAAATATGCGAGCGCCTGAATTGGTGAGACACGAGCCCAAGTAAGCATGTACGAGAGTTCAGGTGCATCATTCAGCAATGAATCTGTCGTGACGAGGTACTGCAAAGCCTCAGGGATGTGCATCACAGGGATTGGCTTGAGTCGAACGAGCCTGCAGACTTCCTTGATGATCGTATCAGAATTCTTTAGTCTCACAGGCAGGAAAACTGCTAAAACCGGACTAATGTCCCAGGCAAGACGTGTATAATCTCGCCATCGTTCGTTCATTGCCTTGGCTCGCCATTCAGCAATTGCAGCCTCACCAGGAAGGGCCAATTCTGCCCTACTGCCGGGATTATACCACACCAGAAGCAATTCAATCTCCACTGCCAACAATTCAAGGATCAGATTACGTTTCTTGATGTAATCCTTGACAAAAACATTGCTGTGAAGTATTCTCTTGCTTCGATTGCTCCTTTTGCCTAAAGCATTACTGCTCGTTGACAATGGAACCGTGTTGATCCAGCCAGCAGCTGGCTGCTTCATCAAGTCTCGTGCCGTTGGAGTCAAAGAGTTCATCGAATTTGATACATCAATCGACACTAAATTCCCCTGCGGTTCAATCAACATTTCAAAGTCTCCTTCACCCGTCATCATCAAATACTTCTTGTCGCTGTGCATCACTTGCCAGAAGCGCATCAGTGTGACAATGTCCTCTCGTAACTGGTCAGACTCCTGTGTGGGCGTCTGTCTTTCTCGACAGAAGTAGTCCAAGCAATTGCAGTAGACTCTTTCACGAAGAACATTTTTACTCAGGGATTTAGGTAGAGTATCGCCTTGCAAAAGTAACAATCCACAGCAGAGTAACTTAAATCGAGCACCAACTGCGGCAACATGTCTATTCAAGCTCGGTTCTTCACCAGATATACCTACAGCCATAGGTAAAGAACGATGTAGCAGCATTGCAATCATTTCGACAGTTTCCTGACAGCAATACTTGGCAGTTTCGATCAACTCCACGATGAATGACACCCATATCTCGTGGGGCTTGACGTAAGGAGGGTTTGGCCCCAATTCACAACCTTCATAGACAGCAAGAGGACTGACTTCTTCGTTGCTTGATGAGAACATGCCCATTCTTTTGTCTACAGTGTACTGCCAGGCTGAGAGCATCTCCTGGAGGAATCGGAGCTTCAGATCAGGTCGTGCTGTGAGGATCCACTGCCAGCATTCCACAGCGCTGGACATGGCTGTGTGAGTGAACAATTCGATCTGCGAGCCAGCTACCACGTGAAGAAGTCTTCGATTGAGGCCTGGCATGGAAATTAAAAGTGCTGTAGCTCGCCACAGAGCACTTTGATGAAGATTGTCGTTACGACTCTGACAAGCATGTCGAACAGCAGCAATCACACGATCTATTACAATATTTCTTCCTTCTTCTAGCGACGTTTCGGCGCTTGATGACTCTGCACGAGCTAGAGCAAGCATTCCAGTCACCTCTCCTGCGTACCAGGACCGTCTGGACATCATTGATAGAAGCCAAGAGCTTGCACCCTTCGTGCTTGTTCCTCGTTTGTCCAGGGAATTACTGGTGATAGGTCCAGTGACGGGAGCAGCTAGATCGACAAACTCGAGGACTGAATCAGTGGCCAGGACTAAGCCTGCATGATGCCACTGTCCTGATGATGGGATTTGATTTATGTACTCCTGAAGGTGAGACCTGGTGGCGTGAGCAGCCCACTTCATTGCTTCCTGCACGATTCCTTTACATCTTGCTGCGAAATCCTTGACAATTATTTCTCTTGCTTCCAGGGAATCCATAAGATGAATGCTGTATGGTGTGCCAGGGATTCGAAGTGTTGGTGTCTCCTCGTTGGGATCCAATTGAAGGGAAAAAGCTAGAACTTGTAGAATGTCCAGCATACTCCAAAGAACTCGACAATTCCAAAGAAGGTGAGGAAATGCATCGACTAGTGCACTCAAATATTTATCAGCAACTCGTCGAATTTGCTTGTGGACGTGATTGAAATTGACTAGAAGAAATTGAGCATGATTCTCAAGTTCACGTTCACGTCGCTCGTCCTTTGGTTTTCGTTGCATGACATCCTTGAACTTGACGAATACTGAATCGCCCACGCTGCAGATACACTGCCACATGCCACTCTTGTCTTTTTGCAGATCCGAGTCGCTTAAATACTCCATTATTGGTTGTAGACTAGGTTCGGGACTGTTTGCAACTCTCAAAGTTTCCACCCAGTAAACTGATAGAAGATAAGTTATCTGTGCAAATTGCATCTTTGCAACGTAGGCAGCCACATCGCTGGATCTAATGCTCATCTTGAGTATCTGATTGCGAAGCTCCTGCAGTTCACTCAATGAAACACTTTCATTGCGAACGGCAGATGTATACTGCAACTCACGCATCTCGAGCTTGGCGTTTGTTTGTGCAATCAAATAAGGAGACTTGATAGCAATCTCTTTGACACCTTCGTACCATTCTGTTGGCCAGATCCTAGCAGAGCTCGGTTCCACAGGCACGAAGCCAAAAACAACGCAGTAAAGCCAGAAGTCTTTGAAGAGCTTGAGAACTCGTGTGCTTGGTTGTCTGATTGGTGGTAATCTACGAACGAGAATAGCAATAACTGGAATTAGTGCACCAAGATTTCCAGCTACACTCGAGCCTTTAGTAATGGTCGACATTGTGCCCATTGCTGTAGCAGTGCTGGCTATTTTGTCGCTCTGACGTTTGCCCTCCAGTCCCATCGACACAAAGAGCTGTAGGAGTCGAAGAAGAAGCTTGTCCAGCTCGTCTTCGCCTTGCAAATTCGCTGCTATGTTTGCCAGAGCATTTGTCACTGCTCCTGTCACGTGTCTGTATTGCTTACGATCGACATTGGTGGCATAGGCTGCACAACTTGACTCCAAGGACACGGAGAACATCTGCATTATCTCGCTCCTGGCCTCGCACTTGGCGATTATCATGCAGCCCAGTTGATCGACGATTAAACTGTCCAGAGCACTTGGATCTCGACAGAAACTCTGCTCGAAAAATTGCAAGATACTGCTAGTTGTCTTTGGAGTGTCCTTTAGAGCCACTGCAACGTGGCCAAGCATGATCATTACATTCTCGGCTACGAGTTCATTAGCCAAACGTTCTATGCTGTCGCTTTTTTCCAGACTGCACATTCGAGTCGAGGCACTGCTGACCAATGCTGGCACACAGTTTGGATAAACTGGTTGTGCTGCTTCTAAAGCAATGCAGAGATTACCAATTGCTGCGTCTCGAAGCTTCTCAAATGCTGCTTGAGCTGGTAAAACAGTTTGCTTGGACTCCAGGACTTCCTTTCCTTGGACAGTTGCTCGGAATTGATTGTCTTTGACTAGTTTGTCGTTGAATTGACGATGTAGTTTCACGAGAATTGGTGATGGATTCATAAGAAAGTCTCGTAAATTGTATTTAGAGGTAATGGCAATGTTGGGAAACTTCTGAGCCAGCTTTCCGAGACCCTCGAGACACACCATGAGTAGAGGCATGTGAGCCAGAACTAATTTAGGTCCAAGATTTGAATTAATCTTCTCAGTTAATCGACTGCAAAGACTGTCTGCACCTGTTGAAGGAAATTCGTCAATTAGTAGTGAGAAATTTAATTTGTAGCAATAAAAATATAATTATTTAAATGTTAAATGTTCTTGATTAACTCATTATATTCACAACACGCATGAAATACGATGGGGCAATCAGAAAATCGGGAAAAATTAGTAATTAAGAGTATATGGTAAATTGTTAGTTTGTTATTGGTGCAATAGATATTTTTTATAATGAAAAATTTCATCATGCAAAATCCCTAAAAGAGGGATAATTCGAGATACCCTCGCCGATGAGCATGGAACCGAGGTCCGCGTAGAGTGCGGATAAATCGTATTCCCCGTATGCTGGAAAATAATACAATTTACATTCATCTCTGTCTCAAAAAGGAAACAGAGATGAAATCAATGCCGATAGATTTACACTGTCTTGTCATTGCTTTTATTCCTATAACTTCGCCTTCATTCTCTCCCAATAACGATTCTTTCTTTTGAATTATTATTCAATTGGTCAACTAATAAATCAATAGAAAATCATATTTACCAGTTTCATCACCAATCGCCCAGACAAGAAGATCCACACAAGCAGAATTCGCCATGACGTTCACTTTAAATCGATTAACAGTTCTAAAATTCGTGTCAACATCCTCACGTTCACTTGCATCATGTTGACGTGACTGTAATTCTGTCTGTCCTGATAGAAACAGTACTTTAACGAATTCCTGAACATCTCTGGTGAAGGGAGGAGGCAAGTCTCGTTGATTTTGAAGCAATTCTCGAAGAAGTGCAACCATAACGAGATTCATTGTCTCACTGAACGATCGATAAGGGAAAATTTGCACTTGACCAGAGAAATAAATCTATCACAAAGAAAAATCAATTCAATTAATAAATTCCTGTCCAAAATTATGCACAAAAAGTTATACACAATGTGTTTTGCTCACCTGCTGAGCTTCTTCATCGAGAAAAGCCAATATATCTTTGGTCAACAGCTTCTTGGCCAGTGCTAGAACACTCTGAAGATGTACAATACTGAACAACAGTCCTGTTCTTTTCTCAGGACTCTCATTGCATCGCATCTGTGGGAACTGATTGAAACTAGAGCCATAGCGTGTGAAGAAATAGGTCAAGGGATCATAAGGAACTGAAAGATAAGACTGTAGTGATGGTCTCTTGGTAGTTAGATGATAGTCCTCTCCTGCTGCTATAGCTGCTTGTGCACTGTCTATGGAGAGATGGGGATTTAAATTACCGCTGAGAGAACGTGGAATAATTGGTCTGAAGTTGGAAAAACTCAGGTGTCTCTTGTTTGGAGGTGGATCGTGGCATGAGGTTTTCACCGGAGGTTCTGGTTGTGGGAAAATGCGACAGAGAAGAGGTGGATCGACACAAGCAAAACGTCCCATTGATCGAGCTAGTCCTATCAATACTGGTACAACGCATTTGCAGAGTGACACTGAAAGGAAAAAATAATGATACAATACAAGCAGAATTAATAATTAAATTATAACGATTAGAGCATACGTTTGGCTTGCATTCCTCGTGATCCATTTTGTTCCTTGCATCCTCGAATAAGATTCGTAATAACCAATAGAAGTTCCACTTGATTAGCAATGATTTC
This sequence comes from Eumacrocentrus americanus, assembly GCA_018902335.1. Lineage (NCBI taxonomy): Eukaryota > Metazoa > Arthropoda > Insecta > Hymenoptera > Braconidae > Eumacrocentrus > Eumacrocentrus americanus. The sequence continues at coordinate 20,995 of JABSMT010019942.1, read as the reverse complement.
CTCGCAGACTGGCTCACATCTAGCAGCAACATCGCTCAATAATGTATTCAAACAAAAACTAAATCGTTCAGCGACTGGAATTCTTTCAGTTGGAGTCACTCTAATTTCATCTAGCCAAACGACTTTGGGTAGGCCACGAAGTAGACGTAAGAGATAAGACAAAATACGATCTCGATGTTGAAGTCCAGACTCCAAGAAGTATATACCAAGAGCAATCGTTGCATCTTGACCCCGTTGATCTATGCGAAATATTCCTTGGGCTGATTCTTGTGGACACAATTTGAATAGTCGATTCACCTGTATTATTACAGAAATAGACAACATGTCATTTTGTTATTTAAATATGGCTGTTGTGACACGATTATTAAGAGGAATGACAATCGAATCTATGAGATAATAATTGCTAGAATCCTATGATGATTGATTGACAATTATTTCTAGAAATGAGTATTGTCTGCTAAAAAATGAGGTTATAATCCTATAATCAATAGTACATTAGTAAAAAATTGGTGTCACAACTGTGACAATTGGAATAAAGTCTAAGTACTCAATAAGTATTGATAAATAAAAAGAATATTTACCTTTTCCCATGGAGTTGGTTTTATTCCAGCCAAGGATCTTGCCAAATGTTGGACAGTCTTTGTGAAGAATAATTTCTCGTCCGCCGCCATTTTGAGGGTCAAATTTTAATTGTCTTACTAATGTAATAGACCTTTACAGTGTACAACTGCTGATCATCAAGTAAAATGAGGACTTATTAGTCATTTTTGCAATATTATACGACACTAATACTATCTCAAATGTGTGCATTAGTGTAGGTTATGTGTGTGGAGCCAATGTCGTTTAGTACGCAACATGGCCGCCAGGTGCACTTGTTTTTTTTTTGTTTTGAGAGAAGCAAACAACAACAAATACGTATATATTTGTATGTATGTATGTACAAACCGCGGTGTTCAAATTTCTTATAAAACTTTTCAGTAGTGTATGCGAATGAAAAAAGAAAAAAAAAAAAAATGGTTGCAGGGTTTGAATATTGTAATGTCTGTGATGGGTAAAATACCACTGCTGGCAGCCAGTGGCTTTTTTATTATTTGTATGCTGATAAAATATGTGAAATTGTATTAATTATAAACAAAAGATGAAAATAATATATTGTTTGTAGATTCTAAAGTGATAATGATGTTAATTATGAGAGTGAATCGAACGAAATAGAATTTTGTCGAGGGGCGATGATAATGATAGGATACAAAAGTCGTCTTTTTATAATAAAACGTTATGCATTTGTAATTTTAATAATTATAAGAGAAGGAATATAAACAAATGTTTTCAAATAATCAAAGTCATTCATATATATTAATTAAGTCAACAGATATAAATTGTGAGATGTATTTTTTGAAAAAGTTGATAGAAAAATCATAATAAAGTATACTATATCATTATTGTTTATGAGCATCGTAATAACTAATAAATGTTCTTTTACTGATGCATTAACAAGATGCTTTTTTACTTCATGGGTAATTCGAGCAATATTTCTTCTTTGGCATATAGCTATGACGATTTACCGTGTTAGATATCGTCGAAATACTGATGCCAAAACATGAAGCGTTCCACATTTTTTTGATAATTATTATTTTTCAGTACATTTTACATGCCTGCGCTCATGTGCCATATACCGTGAATAAATATGAGATCCATTGGATGTACTTATGAAGAAATGATTCACCCCAGCTAGGATTCGAACCCAAGACTCTCAATTTTGTACGCTGATGCTCTATTGTATAAAATATGAGCTAGAAAGTGCTGCCAGCGGTCATCCAAGGAAGAATTATTTCTTTTTTAATACAGATGATCTTCATGCGCATAAAAAGCGTAATGCGCAGTACGTTGTTATCGAATTTGGCAAGAATTTCGATAATAAATCAATGAACTTGCTATCAATTCCTAAACAAACATTCAATTCGTCTTCTTCTTGCATAGAAAGTCAGTTTAAAACTACTGAAAATGTGGTCAAATACGTCAATGACACATTCAACAGTAAAGAATGATGAGAGCTTCCTCACATTCCAAGCAGACGGCAAAGGAATCAAGCATCTGGATCAAACAACGAACATCGTGCCGATGATGATTGGGCACTTGAAGAAATGTATAGGGAATTCAAAAACATTCTCAGGCGTGACTATTCAGATGATCACTGTCCTGGCTATCCTCCGCAAGGTCGAGCAGACTGCAACGAAGATAACATATGAATTCGAAGATGAAACTGGTAATATTCTGATGAATTAAAAAAAAATTACAGATATTTCTCTAGTGAAGCGGTAAAAGAAGATACAGAGAAGTCAAAATAACTTTAAATTAAAATCTTTGACAAAATTGATTATATCTCGAAAAGTATAGGAAATATGATAAAAAGACAAAGGATCTTTTTTGTAGAGAATTTAATTTCCTACAAAAAAGATTCAACGAGATTTTATCGTATCTCTCAAAGTTTTCGAGATATTTGTAGAAATAGATAGGATCTAAAATCTTTCATAATTTTTTAGTTATCACTTTTTACCGCTTCACTACTGATTTATAAACCTTTGTGCATTGTAATTGGTTGATATATTTTTTTTGCAGGCACTATTGAAGGCATTAGGTACGTGGAAGGTGATAATCATGCTCGAGATCCAGTGGAGTTGAATAAATATTTCAGAGTATTTGGTTCTCTGAGAAACAATAGTAGTCAAGGGGCCTATATCTTCGTGCTTAAGATTGTTCCGGTCAAAAAATACGTTGAAATATTCTCTCACCTATTGGAATTTGTCCACACGTCCATGAAGATGAAGATTTGTGGCTCTGCTAAGGGAGTAGAGGGTGAAAAGATGGATGAAGACGATGATGATACTTGTCATGGCTTGATAAACGAGCAAAAAATGATCTATAGAATCATCAAAGGGATGAATCATACTGAGAACGGTATTGAGAGGAGTGAAATTAAAGAAAAAATGCCTGCGAATTTGCAGTCGAAGGTTGATGATATCTTAGAGTTTCTTGTTGGTGACGGACACATTTACACAGCTCATACTGACAATTATTTCAAGACTACCTAAAGCTCTTTATATTGTTTTTTATTATTATCAGAGATTGTAAATTATTTTATTATAAAGATTTCTATAAATTATGCATTACAAAGAGTTTACTATTGAGCTAAAGGTTTAAGATTATCAATATAATTATATTTGCGAAATATTTATATGTCATGATTCCCAGTTTTGTAATAAATACTTAAATAACAAAGAAAAAACATTATTTAAGTTCTATAGAATTATTTTTATCATTCCTTCCTTTTGATTTTCAAATTTAAATAGCGTATTATCTCATATGTATGCATCGACGCAAAAAGTAAATACTTTAAGATTAAACTGATTTAATCTAAGAATAGTCTTTATACTGCATATTTGTCATAATTTGTGTATAACGTGTAAAAATATTTTGATTACAATCGATTCTTTTAGTTTATAAACACCAATTTAACAGAATAATACTATCAATCGTCACCTCAGGCTTGCTCCAATCAGTTATTGGAGATTTCCTGATGATTCAATTTGTAAAACAGTATTACTGATCACATTCTGTCCAGCAGATTATATCTAAAGTACGATTATCATACGAATCTAGCTTCTGAATTATATATGACAGCAGTGTATAAATCACATACTCGCAAATCGATTTATAAAGTATATAATATCATCTATGCTGTGTGAAATTCTGCCTGATAAAGATAATAATCCCACGAAATGAAAGGACACCAAGTAATGCTATCTTATTTCATTACTCGATCATTTTCAAAATGCTTTTTATGTCTTCTCCACACACAAGGCAAATAGGAGAGATCTGAAATGCCTGAAGTGCACAATTATAGCAAGAGGACTTGCAGTACTTTCGATTTCCATGGGCATTCAGAGCACCTCTGTCACGATCGCCACAAAGAAAACATTTCCTCCCTTCAGACGATGAATCTATGTTTGATAACATCCTTTGTTTCTCCGAAATAGCACGTTTCTCGGCATTCTGACTCTCTTCAGAGTCTGATGAACTGTCCTCTGTGAACAGAAGAGTCATGTAAAATGCAGAATCAAAATTGAAAAGTAATATCACTAAAATCGGTTCTCTCAGATTAAATATTGGAATGTTATCTTGAGAAGGGCATAAATAACATTATTAAATACTTTGCTCTTCGTCGTTGGCAGGAGCCAGCGACATTATTGTCGTACATGTCGTAGATCCAATTTTAATATCAATGGAGACCCACTGAATGCTGTTTCCAGTCTCGCTATCTATCAGGGGTCGTACTTGCAATACAGAAATATCTGAAAATACCAAAAAGTAGGGTTAGAAGATCGCAGAATGAAGTATTCTCTCTTAAATAGGATTTAATCATAATCCCAACAATAAATTGTGTAATTTCTAGGTTATATTCACCCTGTGATTCCATTTTTTTGCCCTATTCCTTTATATTCTTGCCAAAGTCCTTGTTAAAGGGAAGCTTTGGGCCAAGCCAGCATAAACAACATTCAAAATTCCAGCAGTTTCTCAATATAGCCATTTGATTGGCGTTTGCTACTGGAACTGAGATATGAGGTTAGGATATAATGGAAATCGCCTATCAGAAGCACATGAACGACACGAACGCTGCTGCGCCTGTTCGAACAAGCTCCAATGGAATTAACCGAATTCCTTCTCTTCAGTTGACTTTAGTTGGCTTCAAAGAGAGAGAGCACGTTATTGCAAGCTGTGCTCCGAATATTTTGTATTGTCAATAACAATTTCATCGTTCATTGATGTTGCAATGGCCAGAATCTCGGGATCATACATCTTGGGAGAACCATTAGGTAACAAAGCAGATAAATTAAATATTTTCGAAAAATAGTTAAGCTTATAGGCACATGTAATGCTTGTTTTGGTTTCAGATTTCAACGTTATCGAGACACGTATTGTTCGCAGAAGGGTCTCGAAAACTCGTGACGCAAGGTCTTCTAAGAATTGGAAGCGTGAAGCTTTAATTAAGATAAATATTGGTGGTGTAACTCTATCAGTGAGGATTGATGCATCAAACACCAAAAGTGTTGTCCCAGGTTTGTCTTATTACTGTAATTAGATTTTTTATTCTTTGATTTCAGACATTTTACAGGAATAATTATCATTTAGAACATGTGAATTGATTTTTTTTCAGATCATAGTAATGCAGATAAAGGACATGCATCAGGAAAAACTAAGAAAGTTGATTCGAAAACTGCAGCCCAACCTGAATTTGAGGCAAAGAGAGGAAGACTAAGTCAGCCACATGATTCAAACGAAGGAAATTATTCAATTGAAAGTAAGAAACTCAGTTTTAAACGATAGAAATAAAATAAAGCAATCTAATAATAATTAACATTATGCTTTTTCTTTTCAGAAAAGAGCTCAGAAATGGTTCCCAATTCTTTGCGAAAGAAGAGTGAGATGATAAACACAATGATTGAGTGTCGTACAATGGCATGTCGACTCTTCTGCAATGATAAATGTATAATCTGCTACGAGAGGCCAAGAAATAGTGCATTTATCCACGACGACAATACATGCTGTAGCGTCGCGTGTGATTATTGTAGTGCAATCTACGTAGTGATACGTAGAGCTACGTTATGTTTCACATGTCGCAGAACTTTCTCAGACAGAGTTGTCATAACCAACGATTTGTAGTGTGGTAATTATGACTAATCTAATCAATTGACCGTAAAAATTCAATCAAAAACCAGACGGACAGATTCAGATCAGAATCTACAGAGCAATGTATACCTACATCGGTTAGAATCAAATTATATTTATTTTTTTACTATTTTCGCAATCAAATCATTCGATGATGTACGTAGGAGATAAATTTATATACTCATAATACCAACTAATTACATTATTAAACCTATAATGTACCAACTAATCAAATGTTTCAGATTAACAATTCAAATATATCAACAATCACAGCTCTCTATTTTACCTACAGAGCGTAATGTATTCGAATTCCAAAATGGTGGAGCGCGCGAAATAAACTACAATTTAAAATTGCTCAATTCATTTCATTCGTCTATAATTTTCAACAATATGCCGTCACAATCAACAACCGTTACGCAATATATTCATCTCGTGAGGATTTCTAACCTAAAAAAATAGTACTATCATAATTTAATACAAAAAAAAAAATGCATTGGAAAGGACACAGCGCCATCGTGGTTAGGGTTGGCAATAATCGACTTTACACGCATACGCAGAGCGTGGGAGCCGAACACACAAGCAAGAAGGGAGGTTATCACGAAAGGAGGACTCTTCGGGGAGCTTTCTCTCCCCCTCGCAGTGATTGATCCTCGTGAACAGGTGCAGTACGATTGGACGCTGACTAGCTGGCGTTGTTGGTGCTTGCTCTGCCTACGCGTGTGTGTCGTATGTAAAATTGTCTCCGGCGTTTATATTTCAATACCGCAATGTGTCCGGCAATTTTATTTACCAATCAATCGCTCGATTAATCGAGTACATGCCACAGATTTCGGCTCAATATCTCTCGTAGTAGTGTTTGTTGTAAAAAGCAAAAAATATTCATCAGACACGCCGAACGGCTATGAATGTTTACAACGCGTCGGCAGCAGCCGTCGTCACGGCTGCTGCGGCCGCCGACGGTTCCGACGATTGGGTTGAATTCTGTGACAGACACGCCCGCGCAGCAGCCTCGGACTTTGCCAAGGCCTTTTGCACTTACGTCAGCCTAAATCTGCCGGAAAGCGCCCGGGCCACCCTCTCGCATCGGGACTTCCTCAGGAAATTCATCGACACATTCTGCGAGCACTTTGAGAACGAGTACCTCAGACGTAGTGCGAGGTCGGTCGGCTTCTCATCACACAACGCCACATGTCTTCCTTCTTTCTTACTGCATATTTTTTATTATTTCTGCTCTTTTTGCTCCTCCTTTGATGATGATTGTGCTTATTTTAAACTTCTGAGCGTCTTTAAACGCTCCAAAAAAAGAATCTTAAATAAATATATAATTGCTTATTTAACTTTCAAATATCATTTTCATCTCTATTCTTTGCTATGCATCTTGATATTGTGTTTGTAGTAGGATTGATGTTGAGAATATTTTAAGTTAATTATGAGAATGAATTTGCAGATCTCCTTCGTTCCATGACACACGCCACGTGGTACCAAACTCGACTAGTCAAAATAATCGAGCGCCAGTCCGAGCATCGTCCCATGAGGAGTTCAGCGATTATTCTGAACAGGATGGAGAGGTCGTATCACCAAAGCCCGTGCACAAGCCATTCTTTCGACGATTGTCTTTTAAGGGACTCAAAAAGGGCAAGGGATTCTTCCACAAGCAACAGAGTGACGAGGTTGAATTGTCTCACAATGAGAGCAGAAAGGATAAGCACTCGAAATCGAAGCTCTCGAAAATTGTTGTTGAGTGCAGGAAAGAGGGCATTGTCAATTCGTTGATGGGTGAAAATCCTGATGGGACGCAAAAATGGGAAAAATCTAGATTGGCATTGATTAAAGCCATTGGGGGATATATGTTGGAGTTTTATTCACCGCCAAAGGCTGTTAAGCCTCGTGATGGGGTTTTCTGCTCGGCGATTACAGAGGCACGTGAAACAACGGCTCTAGAGATGCCTGATCACGAGAATACCTTTGTTCTAAAGACACAGAATGCAGAATTTGTGATTGAAGCCCACGATTCAGCTGATATGAGATCGTGGCTAGCGACTATTAGATATTGCATGAGGACATCACATTTAAATTTGATGAATTCCACTGGGAATGACTCGGTTGGAGACGGTTTAGCTCATGGATCTTCAGGTGGGCAGGATGGAGATCGACTCAGGGCTAATTCAGCGAGCAAAAGCTCACGATCTGGTCATGATCATGGTAATGACGTGAGTAATCCACCGGAATTACCTCCGAGACTTCGTACACGCAGTAATAGCAATCTTGAGCTGTGCTCGTCTCAACAGGAAATTGAACAAAGTGAGTTGAATTAATTTATTATCAAAGCTTTGGTGTGTCTGCAAACATTCTATACACTAAGAAAAACAAATTGGTACATTGTATCCAATGTTTATTTTGCTATTTATTTCCTTTAACTTAATCATTTTCATGTATAAAAAACAATTTCTTTTCTCTCTTGAGACAATTTAAAAATAATTCTTTTGATCACTCGCAGTGAGTGGCAATGAGGGTGAACCAGATCTCGCTGTGAGTTTACGAGAGTATCCATGGTTTCACGGTACACTTCCACGATCAGACGCGGCCCAACTTGTATTACACAGCGCAGCAAATGGCCACGGTGTATTCCTGGTTCGACAGAGCGAGACGAGGAAAGGCGAATTCGTTCTCACCTTCAACTTTCAAGGCAGAGCAAAGGTTTCACATCCAATATCGATTCTCTCATCCAAGAATACTTCATTTAATCAATTATACTCCAGTACAATAACAAGTCGATTACTATTAACGATAATTGATTTGTTTGTGCAGCATTTACGAATGACATTGAACGACCAGGGCCATTGTCGTGTCCAGCATCTGTGTTTCCCAGCGATCCTCGACATGCTGGACCACTTTCGACAGAATGCCATTCCCCTGGAGTCTGGTGGCACTGCGGACGTGATGCTCACGGAGTTTGTCGTGGCAAATCATGCACTGAGACCGCCTGTTCATCCTGCGACAACCGTGAACAATGCCCAAACGTCGCAGGACAGGAGACCTGCGGCTGCCCCGGAGCCCAGAGAAGTAAGAGTCAGCAGCGGAAGTCTCACACCTCTCGAGTGAGCGCGAGTGGCCGACTCCCACAGTCTCAAGTCTGATTCTACAGACAGTGAGTAGACAACACGCTAAAGCGACGCCCCAGTATTTAATTGGCATCTTTAAAAAAAAACATAACTGAATTAATTGGGATTTGAACATTGATTTTTTTGGTCAAATTTACAACTATTCTGACCGTGGGTGAGGGGGCTCGCTTTCACAGACAAATATTGCTACGTCTAATGAACACTTTCATCGATGTGTCATCAAAGGAAATTTGAGCTTTTCGTTAAAAAAATTATTTGTTTTTCGTGGATTATTTAGGTCCAGACGTATGGAGGATCTATACGTACCAGAGCTGAGTCATTAGAACGACTTGAGCAGCAGAATTTGGATCGACAAGCATCGTCGAGTGGCAGGGCTATTCAGAATGCTTACAGTTTCCTCTGACGCTGGATTCGCAACAGTTTACCAACGAGATATCGTTTAGTCAGTCCTCCAGACTGAATTATTGCTATGAGTCATGCTTCGAGCAGAGTTCTCTGCGAATTTTTCAATTGGATTTTACGCTAAGTTCAATGAGAAAAAAAAGGAAATACACTCAATTGTCCCTGTAATTCAATTTCTGCTCATTGTGGATATTGTAAAAGGATCGTTGATGACGAAAAAAAAACAATTGTAAGCTCAATTCCTCTTCGCTGTATACGATCGAGATCTGATTGAACTGTACAATCTACTATTTTCGTCCTTGTTCCAAAAAATGCCGTGGTCTACGTACGGCTATTTTTTTTATCTATTTAGGCTGTGCTTATACACCTCAGCTCAATTATTGCATTATTGCGCCATTAATTAAGTATGGACTTTGAGTAGCCAAGAACAAATTATGAATGTGTCGTTAGTCGAGAATTAATGCAGAAGTTTACAGAAATTCTATATTTTCATCAGCAATGAACACAAAGACACTTCAGGAAATCATTCAAAGTAGATTAATGAATGAGATAAAAAAATTGTATATACAATTTATTTTTGTTTCTTTTTTTTTACGTCTTTCGTACGCGGCAGCTTCGATTGTGCGATTGAATTATTTATTGTGTCTGCCTTCATTATTAATTATTATACACTGGATGACATTGCTCCGAATTAAGACTGCCCCCTGCTTATATATCCATTTATATATATATTTTTTACTTGATACCTGGCTTCGGTACAATAGTATACAATCATGTTTATTTTTTTGTGTTTTTGCTTGACTGTTGTAATTCAGTAATGTAGAAGTATACTGAAATTCGTATCCATCATTTGTACAGATTTCCATTTAAACTGTTTAAATGACCCGGTGCAATTGCTTGCCACGAAAGAAACGAACAAAGAGACTGGTAGTGTCACAATAATCTTTAATAAAACGTGCTAAAAGAAAATACTCCCGATCAAATTACCAAAAAGAAATTTCTTTGGAACAAATATGTAATAGCTTGTAGAACAAACGACAATTCTAGATCAAACGATAAACGAACAAGTGGGCCAATAAATTATGAAAGTACTTAATAATTTGATTTTAATTTTATAGCAGAACAATTCGGTTAGTTATTAAATTTTATTTTTAAGTCATAAATCATGACATCATCGATTTTGTTCAGAAATTTTTATGCAAATATGTATATGATATATACATATATATGTGCATAAATTCCACGAGCCACATGAGGCTTATATTGGTTGTGTAATTAATGTTATGTTTATTTTGTAATTGAAAATTATTTACTCAAAATTTTTTATGCAATTTATTTTACAGTCGAGATTTTTTGATGTGATTTCTCTAAGGGCCTACGTACAATTGTAGTATATATTGTGAAAGGATTATTATTAATTTTTTTTTTGTTTATAATTCGTCCAGTTTGAGATCTAGAAGTGGATTGACTGAAATATGTATGTATATTAATATCTATCGATAGATATGACAAGCATGTAATTGTGTAAATATATTTTCATCGAACGAACAGTTGGTGTGAAATAATTTTTGTTGTTATTCTTTCAAGACATCTGCAATGATCAAATATTGTTGTGTACCTTTAATTTATGTATTTGCATGTTGATCGACGAAATATGTTGCTGTATAATTTAAAAAGGCAAAGACATATCTCCAAGGCTCATTACAATTAGTCTTTCTTAGTTGAATGAAGATAATAATTATGATAAAAATTGTCCCAGCCCCTCGTGCATCATACAAAGAATGGATATATTCGTTGTCTGTTGTGTGGCCAAGATTTAATTTAAAAAAATACTGATCATTATACCCGAGTTTTGCATTGTCTTTATCGATGAATTAATACAACAAACAACTATTCGATCGTTATGTGTTCTATGATGTTGACGCGAAAAGAAACCAATATAATAAACAACACATGCTAAAACCATTCATGTACAGTACCCTCTAGTCTCTAAAATATATTAAGATCTTGATAAATTAGCTTGGTGTATTTTTTTAATCATCAATGTCAATCACGGGCGACACCTGTAATAAAACATTACGTAAAATCAAATTCAATCGTTTCGTTATTGGTTTGAGAGTAATTAATTTAAGAATTCCTTACATAATATTCAACATAGCACATGTGTCCTTCCTCAGTCTTCACCATGTACTGAAAACGCAGAAGCCCACCGTTATCAGTCTTTAATGATACTTTATTAGCACAAGCCAGTGCTTTCGTGGCTGGTTTCATGTGTGAAAACTGATAACAGAAAGCAGCAGTAGCTTTGCACTGAAAATTGTCGATTAAATCACTGTCATGTGGTAATTCAATTCGACATTCTCCTGCAAGGCTTTTGGTAGTTATTCTGAAGTATGGAGCTTTTGGAGAAAGCAATAGCTGCAAGGATAAGCTTGTTATTTTGGTCTAGTTATTTAAATCCTACCAATAGTCTTCACAGACTTTTACCTGAATAAATTCAGTTGTGGGGTCAAGCTCACTCCAAATGTCTCTCAGTAATTCTGTATGTAAAATAACTTGGTTTAAAACGCTGTCAGGCTCCATATGAAAGTCCAACAGTTCGTCTGGTTCCTGAGTCTTCAATGAGCATTCAGTGATAATGCCATCTTCCTCTATCAACACAGTCACGGGATATCCAACACCCTTGAAAGAAAAACTAGAGATTACAATTCATTTGTACCATCAGATTGTCGAGGATAATTATTATTAGGAATTAAATACTTTGTAGTAGATTTGGAGGACAACAGACGCTCCTTGGGCCGATATACTGCTCCAAAACATACCAAGACACTCGACCAGGACAGTTAGATTAATTTTAAACACGACATCGTCATCAGTGAGATGGAATTCTTGGAAGAGATTTGTTGAAATGTAGGCTTTTGCTTGAAGACATTTGGCATCTTCAACTGTGACTTTCAAACCATTTTCAGAGCAAACACATGTTGCCCACTAAAAAAAGAACAATATTCGAGATTATTGGAAAAGGATTAAAGAAAGATATTTCATTGATTGGTTAATACCTCTTTGAAATTCACAGCTCTCAATAGCTGTACCACCGTCTTCAAGTTCCCTAATTTAGCAACAAACTTGTAGTCATCCTGTGTGGTCATCTTGCTTGTAAGAAACTTGGTACAATAACAAACTCTTAAATTGTGCTCGAGTAATACTCTTGGAAGCTACTTTTCCTGGATTGAGACTGGACAACCATGCAGCTAGCACGTGTTTACAGGTTAAATCTGTCTGATCCCTCAGTACTCGATCTCTAGAAACACACAATAAAATTAGTGAGAATGTTTTATGGAGAAGAAATAAATTGTTTTAAAGATGTTCATACCGAAATGCAACGCAAGGACAGAAGTTTATGTCAGGAAATAATATGTAAACTTTGCCAGAAAGTCCTTTGACCTCTACTAGCCACCGACTTGAATCAATCTCTTTCCAAATGCCTGTTGCATTCGCATCGAAAGCCACGATTTTGCTGACTCTCTCCAGTTCATAGAGCTCCAGTGCAAGCTCAAAAACTTTGCCAAACACACTGGAAAGCTTCAGGAGAATTGAATCTGAAACTGTGTGATTAATTTGTAAGAATAAATGTGAAATTTTTATAGAATAAATAAATTTAAAAATAAACAAATTAATAGTTACATTTTTGTTCTTTTGCAAATGCTATAGCTGATTCTTTCAGCACATTCTTAGCGATGTCCCAAAAATTTGTCTCAATCTTGTCAATTTTTCGTCTGCTTGTCGATGGCTCATCCATTTGGAAATTCCCACCAAAACACTGATCTCTATATTACCGACCTCTATTTAGAGATGCACACCAAAAAAGTATCTATAATAGAGAGGGGATTGAGCGCGAGGGGGTGGGGATCATTCGGCATTCGATCGATGAATGAATATGACTGAAATTGAAATACATGTGAACTATGGCATGTTAAATATATTTTCTGAACTCAAATTTATCTTTTCAAATTTTTCTGAATTCCCGCGTACACACGGATATGTACACGGATTGGTGGAAAATCTCGTGCGCAGGAACGGATGCGTGTGAATACCAAGAGCCTATTTCCAATATGGCGCCACAAATGTAGTGTAACAGAAAGCGTACGAAAACAGTGTGAAGAGTTTCATTATAATTTTTCGGCCATTTGGTGAGTTTGTTCAATACTTTTTCATGATCTAGACCACACACATTGCATAGAACATTAATTCAAAAAATAAAATTGAAGCTTTGAAGACTTACTTTGAAAATTATACGAAAGCGAGCGAGTTAACCTTGACTCTGTCATGGGTCAGCTCCTGGTAGTCAGTTGACTCATGCTTAGCGTCCAATATCTCGACGCAATTGACTCAAATTCCAACTGATAATATGTTGCTTCCATATGAAATTATATCCCAACTTATCCAATTACGATTACAATCGCATTGTCAGCAAAATATTTTCGTTGGCTCATACGTTCTCAGATTTGGGAATCAACGTCTTTAGGTGACGCGTTCTTGTACAGAGACCATGGACGAAAGGGAGGAAGGAGAAATTTCCTTGGAGGATGTCAGTTCCTCGGAGGAAACGACCTATAATCACAATTGGGGCAAGCATCGCGTCAAATCTGGCAGTAGAATAAAACATGAGAAGCGAGGTAATGATCCAATGTTTTCTACAAGCTTTTATACAATTTTTTTTCCACCTTATTTCCATTTAATGCATGCCCTTCGAACTCCAACACATACTTCAATGTATCAATTGTTTAAACATTTAATTTTTGAATGTTATTCATTTTCCTCTGTAGATTAACAATCTAGACAACTTTTATTTCAATTGCATTCCTATTCTATTGTTCTAATGCAGTAGAAGTTGATATTCTTCGTCAAGATGCAGCCCAGGGCAAGGAGAATCGTCAGCAATCCAACGAGTTGGTTGGTGAACGAAAGCCAACAGCGGTACCAACACTTCTGGAGAAAAACGACGATCTCTTACCCATCTCCAGTGAAGATGAATTAGAGTTTGTTGGACTGCCAGGAAGTTCACAGCAATTGGCTATTCCACTTGGGCCTGGGCGTAAGAAGAAAAAGAAGAAGAAAAAGAAAAAATCTGTAAATCCAAGAATGTTGACGATAGATGATTTTGTCTCGACAATTGGTTCAGCTCCTTGTGTACTAGGACTTGACGATGTTTTCGATGATGAACCAGTGGGGAGAGCTGTGCCACTTCCGAAAATCGAAAGAATTGAAAGACCACCAAGTCCAGTATATGAAAAAGTCTCACCACCTAAACGCTCTGACACGTGGACTCTCTCACGATCTCCCTCAAAGCGTTATCACACGCCAATTAAATACGGAAGGTCGCCAATTCGCCATGATCGTACACCATCGCCACGTCGAAAATCGCCACGTCAGTTTGTATCACCGCGAAAGTCTCCAATTGCCGCTTCTGATCGACGTTTGCACCATAAAGCGCCACGAGAGTCACGAGAAGTATCCCTCTCGCGTTACGATCAGTCACGTGCTGCGGAGTTGCTGAAAAGATTGCGACGATTGGAGACACTTGGTGCTAATACTCCAGTGAAGGATCTTAAGTATAAAGAGTCTTCATTGAAAGAGAAATTAAGTAATATAATGAAAGGACAGTCTGAATCGAAGGAGAACATCGATATCAGGAGGACAGAAGGTCATCATCTTGAAGATAAGGACATGAAGGCTGAGCTTGACGATGAGGAAGATCTGGAACTTCTCAGACAATTGGCTTTGGAGACAAAGCAACCGAAAAATGATCATGCAAACGGCGAAAATGAAAAAACAACGGCCACCGAACCATTGTCAAAGGGACGCGTTAATACTAGTGATGATGACGAGGAAGATTTAGAATTACGAATGATTGCACTTCGATCAGCAGTAATGAAGAAGCATCAAGAGCGAATCCAACGAGGAGTTACTAAACAACCTCGAGGGCTAAACACGAATGATGAAAGTCCGTTCAGCTTCCTCGACGATCTGGACGACGAGGAGAACGATGAAGAGGAAAGACCGGTGTCAGCTGATGCTCTATCACCAGTTACAAACAGTCCACACCTCGAAGATATGGAGCTGGACTCTGATCTCGAAAGGGAGAAGGACAATTCTGAACCCTATTCCCCAACAGATGCCATAGCAGAAAGGACGATTGTTGACACAGAATATCCAAATATGTCATTAGCAGAAACGTCTATCGATCACTATCCCGAGCCTCAGACTGAAGAGAATGCGATTATCAATGAAGCTCAATATTTTGACAACAATCGACACACAGAACAAAATGCTATTATCAACAAAGCTCCATACTTTGACAACAATCCTCACAGAGAACAAAATCCTATCATAAATGAAGCGCGCTCATATCTTGAAAACAACCACAGAGACCAAAATCCAATCATGAACGAAGTCCCTCCATATTTTGAAAACAATCCCCACGGAGAACAAAATCCCATGATGAATGCAGCTCTTCCATATTATCAAAATGATCTTCGTAGAGAACAAAATCCCATAATGAACGAAGCTGCATATTTTGCCAATAATTTTCATCCAACTGCACCAAATCCAATGGTCAACGAAGCTCCATACTTTGACAACAATCTTCGGAGTGAGCAAAATCCAGCTCTCATCAATGGGGGTGTGTACTTCAACCCGAATCTGTATCCACCAAAGCCAATTGCGAACATCCAGGCACCGTATTCACCCTCAGAGCCAACGAATACACCAAGAGTCGACAGATTCTTGAGAGCAGAGCCTAGTGTGTCAATTAGAGACCCACGACTCCAAAGAAAACCTCCTGGTAGCAATGTAGAGGCCCATTATTCACCTACTGACACACCAGTTCATGATTCACGCGTACCAGTGCGTCCTCGAGACATTCCTGCCTCAGAGACGCCGGCAACTAGTGACCCAAGTCAGTCCGCTCAAAGAAGTTTAAGCGTTCGACAGAGACTATCATCAGAATTGACCGCTCAGTCAAATCTAATATTAATACCTTTGGGAAAGAACAGAACGAATCAAACAAAGCCATCGAATCCCATTGCAGTGCCATTAGAAAAAAATGCAGTCCCAACCACAGACCCGACTACAACGCAAAACATAAATGCCAAATCATCAAATTCAATAGCAAATAACGATGATATTCTTCGTGACGATATTCTTCGTGATCTAGCAGAATTTACTGGCGAGCCTCTCTATCTCCAGGGCGTTCCTGACATTACCAAAGACACAAATAAAATACCTACACTTGTAAATAGAACTTTGGTGCCACGTCCTATTTTAAAGACGAATAAACAGTTGCAACAGCCTCTGCCACAGAAAAAGCCTGATGGTAACAATGAGCCAGCATTCAAGAGTGCAGAGATGCAGCCTGTCAATGTTAATGCACAGCCTACAAAGACTAATACTGTATTTAAGCCAATAAAACTTCATTCTGTAACGAAGAAGAGTCAAGTAATGCCAAGTGCTGCTGCGGCTTTCAACAATTCTTTCAACGCTGACGCGAGCAGTAAGCTGCCCAACGAACAAGGTTCAAAAATTGTAGAAAGCCGAAGCAATACTGAAGGATCATTATCGACTACTGGCACTAATTCGACAGAAACAGTACAGTCATCAACGAAACGAGCTGATGAACAAACGAAGAAAGTTCGGCGATCTAGAACGCCCAAACCCAAAACAGATACAACAAAAAAGACAAAAGCAACTGATGTGGATAAAACTACTAACGTCACTGATAAAAGTAAGGCATCGTCTAGTAAAGATTCTGCTAGAAGACAATCGAAATCGAGTGATGATAAAGACGGTGAAAGAAAAAGTAGAAAGTCTACTAGTAGTAGCAGGAAATCAACTGGATCTCAATCTAAAAATGACGCAGTGGCCAAAAAATCTGAGACACGAAGAAGCATTGGAAAGAGTGTTAGTAAATCTGATAAAAAGACTGATGATAATTCTAAGAGTGACACTAATTCAAATAGTGACAATTCGAAGCAGAAGAAAGACAGTACTTCTAAGACATCGAGAACGAAATCAGCAAGAAGTTCAGATGCACTAAGTAAAAAGACCAACGATGAGAATACAACTGTTGATAAATCGTCGAGAAGCAAAGTCGATGATAAAAAACGAAGGAACAGCATTGATGAAGATGAGGAAGAGCTTCGTGCTCTGCTTCTTGCATCTCTGTCGAAACGCTCTAAAACTTCTGATCCTACATCTGCCACAGCGTCGACTGAAGCCGCTCAAACTGAGAAAAGAAGATCCAGTGGCGCTAAAGGCAAAGAAAAAGTTTCTGAGAAGACGTCAACGTCGGCTGCGACTGCTTCTGTTACTAAAACAATGACAAGTCTTAGCAAGCAAAAGACTGTGGGTCCAGGTACAGTTCAGAATACAGCAACTGATGCACTGACAACGAAAAAACGAGCTAGTGCTGCTACCGTCCAAGGTCCGCCCAATAAAATCGTGAAGAAAGCTCCTGCACCGATTGAGACAACGAACATCCTCAGTCAAGCGAAGAAACTCATAGATGCTGAGATCCAAAGAAAATTAGCTCAGAATCAAGCTGCAATTGCTGGATTAATTGCTCAGCAAGCTTCGAAACCTCCAGCGCGAAACAACGTGAAAATTAATGACACAACTGCACCGATAAGCCCGAAGATGTCGTCGTCAAAGAAGTTGCAGCGATTGGTGATAAATCTTGGAGAAGACTCCGATAGCGACTCTGAACCTGATGAGAAACCATTGAAATTACCAAACGTAAACGTTCAGTCTACAGAGACAAAGATTCCAACGACAGATTTCGAGAAGAGCGTCGAGGCATTCCTGCGTGCTCAGAGGGAAAAACAAGAGTCTGTGGCAGCGGTTAATAAAGCTGCAGCTCCTGGAGCTAAACCATCGACTTCAACAGCTGCTAAGAACGCATCAGCTGCTGTAACTACACCTTTGGTAAGTATAACTAATAATTTAATAATAAGGCCAGTTCAAAATTCCATTGTATATACTATTTCATACACTGAGAATCGAATTGACTCAAAAAAAGGAACAAATTTATTCAATAACAAACATTTTAGGCGGTGCGTCATCTACCAGCTTCGAAACAGGAGGAATACCGACGACTTAAGCAACGAATTGCAGAGCGAGAACAGCAGAAAAAGCAAGCGGCTGAGAAGAGCTCTCTAAATTCAGCAAAGACTGTCGCACCAGTGGGACCAGCATCTCCAGTTGGTCCTATGCTAGCTCCACCAAAGACTCAAGCTCAACAATCTGCCATTGCTGCTACATCGACTAAGCTCAACACTGAGCAACTTCTCCAGGACATTTCTAAAGCAGAACCAGCAGATCCAACGGCCAATGAAAGTGTCCAGATGATCGCTCCACAATCTGTTCAATCTGTTGCTCAATTGCCTGGTCAAGCATCAACAATTAAAGCAGACGTTGGTTCAGTTACTAATACTGCAATGCCACCATTACTGCCAGATATTCCAATTAAAGCTGATCCTGAAGCATCCGTACCACCCAGTATTACTGAAGATGTAAAACCAAACATCGTAACGAATGAAGATCCACTTATTACTGCTCCAAGTCCAATGGGACCGATGGAAAACCTCAGAATTCAAATTCCAAACATTCGTAACGATTCTGTACCGCCAGTACGGCATATAACGATCAATAGAGATGATAACGTTCCACAAAAAGAGGCACCATCTGTTGAACAAGCTCCACCAACTGGACCGGTATTGAGAATTCTAACTACAGATCAACTTAATATGAAGTTTAAAGAGCCACAAATTGAAAAAGAAAAGCCTGATGAAGATAAAAAAATCCCACTTAATGACAGCTGTAAAATAATTGAAAATGAAATGCCAGTGGTTCAAACCACAACTGATTCCAGTAATAGTTCAGTAACTATCGTTCCTGTGGAAGCTTGCAAGGTGGAGCCAGGCCTTAGCACCACTGAAAGATCAGTAACGAGTGCTCAGACAATAGTTGACTCCGAAGCGTCAACTCTTATCATATCTATTCCAAATCAGCCTGCAGTCGTCGCAACAAAGCTCGAGTCAGACGACTCAACGCTTATTTTGAATGAAAATGTCGCGACAAATGAACAGAATTTGCCGACACCAATTAGAAATGAAAGTAGTGCAGATGAAGCAGGAGCTCAAGCACAAATAATCAATCAACGACCAAAAACTCCTGATCAAGAATCGCCCGAAGATACTAATTCAGCCGTCAAAGCAGAACTAGAGG
This sequence comes from Eumacrocentrus americanus, assembly GCA_018902335.1. NCBI lineage: Eukaryota > Metazoa > Arthropoda > Insecta > Hymenoptera > Braconidae > Eumacrocentrus > Eumacrocentrus americanus. Next base: position 1,463 of record JABSMT010019942.1, on the reverse strand, counting down.
AATTCGAGAACCTTCCTCCTGACCAACAGAAAGCCTATCTTACTACGATGGAAGAGAAAGTAGTGGAGAAACGGTGAGTTTTATCATTTATAATAACATCTAGAATTAATTCCATTTAGTTAGTGCATTGTTCGCAGGAGATATCTCTTAACTATGTTGATGGTACAAATGAAATTGCCATTATAGAGTTTACATATAACTTTATGTAGATTAAGAATAATAATTAAGAGTACCATCAGCATTGTAGTCGAATGTTTTGTCTTTAATTTAGGTACGTGGTCCTGAACGACCTCACGCAAATGAAAGAAGGTCTACAACTCTTGGATATGGAGCGTGAGATTGAATCAAACATAGCAGCCGAAGTGAAACGACTGAGAATTCAACTGAAAGAAGCAGAGGATCGTTTGCGGGTACAACGCGGCAAGGTCCACACTCTCGCTCCCCAATTGGCGAAAAGTTATGGCACAATCAACCAACGACGAGTTGACGTTATAAAGTACAAGAAACTTTGTAAAGGAATTGGGCAAAAAGTTGTCGGATCCAATTACGAGTACAGTATTTTAGATAAATCTTCTATCAACATTTATAATTTTAAGTGTTCCTAGATAATATAGTCAACATTGAATGAATTTTATTTCAGAGTGCCATCCAAAGGAGCTCAGGAGATGATTGGGAGACTACGAGAAGTGGCATCGCACATACGACAATTGAAAAAAGTGCCAACGGATGACACACAGAATGAACAGCAGAATGAACAGCCGAATGAGACAACAACAGTGTCAGTGTCATCAAACAACAGTACGATTGAAATTTTAAATAATTCAACAACTATAAATCCAAATCCTGAAACAAATCAACTGTCAACACCGATAAAAACGGAGAAAATAGACGATGACACAGTTATAAATGCAGGAATGCATGCTGCACATCAGAATTCTCAAGCAATTGACTCTCCAATGAATAATGGAACTCCACCAGAGTCTAGTAGTACTCCTCTTGCTGGTCAAGCTGGAGGAAATCCACAAAATGTTGATCTTTCGATGCCAAGTACTTCTGTCGAGAGCTGGTGTAAAGTCGAAGATGAAAAGCCACCGCCAGGGTCTTATGAGTCTGTTCTGAACGCTTTCAACACGCCCAGGTGAGTCTTCGTCACTTTAAGCATTAATATAAAATTAAAAAAAATAACACAACATAGTTTAGTTATAATAGTGTATTGATTATTGGTCTGAGGATGTGTCTTGTGTTTTTTACCGCTTTTCTTCAGGCACAAGGACCCCAACGGAGTTCTATGTCCTTTCGAGCTAATGGGGACCTGCAACGACGAGGCTTGTTTGTACAGCCATCTCGACGCCACTCGCAGATAGCGAGAATCGCTATAAAATCAGATCCAGGCTAATTTTTTATACGTAAGATGGTTCTATAGTCTAACTGGGGGCTCTGTGATTGTTTTATTATTTCTATTT
>JABSMT010019941.1:0-16990 GCA_018902335.1 Eumacrocentrus americanus | reverse complement strand
TAGAATATTTTTCTATGATAATAGAAGGACTAATTTCCAAAGGAAGACACATGCATTTTACCTGAATTTACCTGAACCTATAAACATCTTAAAATACCTTGCTTTGGAAATACGTTCTTTAATGAAATGTGGTATCCTGAGCGTTCATATATTTGTTATATATGTATATGAGTGTTCAATTATCAGTAAAAAGAAAAAGAACCGAGCAACAACATTGTATATCAGATAACCTTTATATAACAAGACGTTAAAGTGGATCTTCTTCTCGGTATTCAGTCATTTTTATTAGGAGGATCAATCAACAATTTTTGTATTGAATTTTTCTATGCCCCTCAATTTAGAGTGCTCAATAAAGGCTTTTATATTTTTTTTTGTACAACCCTAACATGGTGCCTTCAAATAGGATAGAGATTTTTTAGTTTACGATTGTATTTTCATGATCATAAACATTCGTAGTGAATTTTTTAAATAATTGAATAAGATACAAATAAATTTATATGTATATCTATTTATGTATGAACTACAATACATACGTATAATGCACATTTAGATTACTAGTGGCATCCACTATATTATAACTGACCTGTCATGTAGTGAACAAATTATTGACAAGAAAAATTCTATAATGAAGAGTTATTATTGATTTCGTACTACGTAGCCTGTGATATTGAAATTCGTTGATATTTTGAAATAAACCAATTCATAAGTCATGAATTTAATCTTTTAATTGCAACAGCCATCAACTCGAGTTTGTTTCAGTCTTACACGGCGGTCTTTACCGCCTGGAAATTTTGTTTTAAATAAATATGTTTAACTAATTTTGTCCTATTATACTGACTTAGCAGTGTTTTACAGCCTCAACCCGAAAATGTAGTGTACAAGCATCTCAGTCTTTATTGACTCGCTCGTTTTTTTATTTTACGTTCAACTATTAGTATGAATTAAAGAAACATTCAAGTTTTAAATAAAATTAATAGAAAACTAAGCAATATAATTGACGCTGCGAGAATTAGTATACAGTATATTTTACGATTGGCTCTTTGATAAGAGTCAGCTTTCTTCAATTGTTTATATCCCTCCTGGACTTGGCCTTGGGTTTGCTCAATATTGTAATCAATGCGATCGAGAATGCTGCCTTGATCGTGCACCATAGTAGCAAGATCCTATTGTATTTAATAAATACAAAAAGATGTATATTGTATACGTATATCTGGAATGATTAGCTGGATTTCACTTTTTGATATTAAACTTACTTTAAATATATGGTTGAGATCAGTAATGCTCTGGACTACGTGACCAACTTGTTGCTCTCTTTCCATTGCGAGTCTCATAGACTCATCTGCTTCTTCGAGCTGCAAAAAAACTGTTTCCTGCTTCTGCCTCGTCTGCCATAATTGATCTCTATTTTCATTGAACATTGATGCTGGTGGCCAAGAATCCGACGCAATTTCTGGTAGGAGCATCCTTTCCTCCTCAAAGAACGGTCGATTTCTTTCTTCTCTCGAATTCATCTCTGCACATGAATTCATTTTTGATTAATTCAATACTCAATTTTAGAAGTATGTAAAAGTACCTAAATAAATTAATTTTATTTCACATACGTTGTAAATAATTATTCTGTGCTGATCTGTATCGCACTCCTAGCTCTTGTAGTGCAGAAGACAGAGCTAATGCTGCACTCATCGCTAACTGTCGTTCAGCATGTCTCGTTTCATGTCTTGCTGCCCCCTTGACAATTTGTACTTGACGATGACCACTGGAAAAGGCCTTTCCTATTTCACGAGTTAATTGCTCCATTTGTCGCTCTTCCTGCAGACAATTAAATTCTGTCAATTAAACAAAAGAAATTGTATAAAACTTGATGAAAAAATGAGAATAAACTGAAGACCAACTTGAGAAGTGTCATCCAGAGTTGGTCGTGTGAGTTGCTTGGCATGGAGCTCAATTAAATTGTCTACTTTATTTCGTAAACGACTTAAAATATACTGTGTCTCCTCTAATGCATCAGTCCAAGTAGGCGGTACGGTATCACTTATACTCAACCCTCTGAGCTCTACACTATCCGATTCTCTGTTATCTGAATTAACAAGGGCCATGCGATCAGACAAATTCTAAAAATTAAATATCAATTTATTTAACTTGGTAATAAATATATTGCGAAAAAATAATAGAAGGTTAATCTTGGCATTACCTGCTCTGCATAAATATGCTTGCTCTGTAAGGCATTGTTTCTCATGAGCACAAAAGGCTCAGTAAGATTTCTAGTGGCCATATTTGTACTTTAAGTATCGGATAATTAAATAATGAATTGACCAAACATCGGCCTTCTGAATTAGTTGGCAGACCAAACTGTCATTAAGCAGCTGATCCGAAATACACCCATATACTTATGCGTGTATATATATACATGTTATCTTTTACTCCAGAATAAGGCGGGAATTTTAAACTGTATGGATGAACTAAATTAATGACAAATTATGGAGAAAAATGAACAGAGGAATTTATTCAACGAGAATGGCTAGTAAGCCTTATTTAACATTTGATCCTTTACCAACAGCATTTTCTATGGAGGTATACCCATTAGAGATAATTAAATCGTTCAATTCTCTTTTGATTTTTTGAACTATCGGCGGTCCATGATATGCATACGAAGTATAAATTTGAATTAATGATGCTCCAGCAATAATTTTATCGTAGGCATCCTGTCCAGAGAAAATTCCACCTACACCAATGATGGGAATTTTCCCTTGCGTTCGTTTAAACATATCAGCTATCATCGTTGTTGACAAATCGGTTAAAGGTGCTCCACTAAGACCTCCTGCTTCATTTTTATTAGGATGGGACAAATTTTCACGAGTCACAGTCGTGTTTGACAATATCAGACCATCAACTTTGGTCTTATCATTCTGAATAACATCGGCTATGTCTTGTCGTTCATTAATCGACAAATCTGGAGCCAATTTTAATAGTAATGGTGGTCTGCATTCCATAGAAAGTCGTACTTGATTTACGACAGTTAATAAATCGGCTAAATTCTCTTTGCTTTGTAAATTCCTCAACCCTATTGTATTTGGACTCGAGACATTAATTACAACATAGTCGGCAACATCACTGAATTTTTTAATTCCATCAGTATAGTCCTGTATTGGATTCTGTGATGCTTTATTTTTGCCCAAATTTACTCCTATGATTCCAGTAAAATTTGGATCATCTCTGAGCTTTTTTAATCGATTCCACACAACTTGATGACCATCACTGTTGAATCCATAGCGATTAATCACCGCTCTGTCTTCTGCCAGCCTGAAAACTCGTGGCTTTGAATTCCCTGGTTGAGGATTTGGAGTCACTGATCCTAAAAGTCATGAAAAAAATAGTAATAATAAATAACAAATAAAATCAGGTCCTAATAGATCCTTGAGATTCCTAGTAAGATGTTCGCGATATACTTACCGATCTCCACAAAACCAAAACCCAGCTTTGTAAGATTTTTGATTGCTTCTCCCTGCTTATCAAAGCCTGCAGCCATTCCCACTGGGTTATTGAATTTTAGTCCCCAAACTGTTTCCTTGAGAGTAGCAGGATCATGTATTTTTTGCTTGTGCGTGAACCCCCATTTGGTAGCGAACACCGCCAGATTATGAGCAATCTCAGGATCTAGAAGCCTTACTAAAGGCATCACGACTTGATCGTAAAATTTGTCATCACCACGATAGAGGCAAGATCCAGCAAACAACGTTGCACCACTAAATGTCACGGTCAACAGTGATCGAAGCTTTTTTTTATTGTTCAAACTTTGTGCCATTGTAACTCTCTAAAAGCTACTGCTAAATTGAATTTGTACTGTTCTAATTTCTACTGATATAAAGATCAAAATAAATCATCAATATTGTGTTAATTTTATCCACGTTGATAAAATCACGAGGTTAGGTATTACCAGTGCTAATATACCAGAGAATTCAATTAACTTGTATATTAATTGTACGGTTAAAATTAGACTTAAGTTACAAATCTTCAATTATATTGTCTCAAATGTTGTATCTACAAGTATTTTTGTTATTGACAACCATTGAATCGATGCCTTAATATATATTACTTAAAAACAACATGTGGTAACCTCTATTTTACTCCAAAACGTGAATTTTGTTTTGCGTCAAACGTTGAGCTTCAATAACTAAGGGCCTTGTGCTATACAAATTGCCGATTGTTGCTTGTCGCTTAATTATTTCTAGAGCGTCAAGTCCTTTTGTGTAAAAATCCGCTATAGCTTTAGCATCCTCATGCACCTTATTTTGTCGGAACTCGTGTCTCACTTTTCTCAAGGCGTATTCTCTGTAAGAAAAAGAAAAAATTACATATTAATTCGACTTCTTTGTCTATGTTTATATCATTGTTGCTTACCTATAATTATACGAATTCCATTTTTTGCTCTCTCGTATTAAATTCCGATAAAGATTCAAGATTGCTTCACGTCCGACAGCCATTGTCCATTCACGTGTAAATATATATACATATACATATATAATATAATATGAGACAAGTAGTGGGCAAGCGCGGTAGGCGATCCGGGTTCAAGCCTCGAGCACTTGTCGGATTTTTCTGGATCATTTCAAATACAGTAACTCTAACGTTTCCAACATTACTAAACAGTGTAAGACCATCATAACGCTATAACACTACACACAATAATAGTTGTGGGTCCTAACAACAGGAAAAATAATTTATGAATGTGTAGATACGATATTTCATTCGTACATATACAATGCTAAAAGTTTTTCAGGAAGCTTTGGACAAATAAATATATTTTAGTGCTTATTTATATATTTATTCGGACGAATAAGTATATATTAATTAATTGCCATTTTATCTATTTGCATTACTTGTACTCTCAAATTTTTCAGTGGCAATGGCCAATGGACCAACTGCACTGGGTTTGAAAACAGGCTGATGAATTGGAGTAGTGACGGTGGATCCTCGCTGCAGCTGTGCCGTTTCAGATAATTGCTTTTGCATGACAGCAAGGGCGACCTTATTAGCCGTGAGAAAGTCCTTCATGGATATGAGTTCTCCTGACATACGCCTCGACGAATCGCCCATGCTGACACTGTCATCACCCTTGAGTGAGTCTCTTGCACCAATCCTCGTTGGTCTTCTTCGCGAGTAGTAGAATCCAGAGACTGAGGAAGCTCTTCGTGGCAAATGAGGCGCTGCCATGTGTCGACTTTGACATGGAATCTTATTTATCATGTAATTCAGCATCTGCTTTATGACTATTGAGGTAACGTTTAATAACGAATATATGCAGCAGCATCCCAGCACAAGAATAAAAAAATTGGCAATTCGATACCTAGGACACAATATTTTCAACAAATTATCGTGCATAAATAATGATTATTAATCTATAAATATATACTTACAGATAACCATAGGGATAACTCAGCTGCTCCGTGCTAACGTAATCCCCAAAACCGATCGTGGCAAAGCTGACAAAGCAGAAGTAGAATGCATCTAAATACTTCCAGCCCTCCAGACCGGAATAAAGTACTGCACCACAGCAAGCAATGGCACACGAGAAGAGTGTGAGATAAAGCATGACCCAGTATACACTGGGCTTCCAGTGATCCAAACCAACATCATCGTCATCCAGGATGTCTGGCAAACATGCTCGATGATTTCTATCATTGGGTGTTCTGGCTATTCGTCTAGATGCCAGAGTCGTTTGGCGAAGACGTCTCTTCAATCGTCGCAGATGAATTGTCCGCAAAATCCATGCGAGGAATGTTATTATTCTCTCCAGAAATAAATTAAAGAACAGGATTCCACCTGCATAAACGGATGAAAAAGAGTCAATCTAGTTATTCTAAATTACTTTAGTGATAAAATAAATATCTATAGTACCTGAGCAGCCAAAAAATCCGTAAATAATAACTGCAGCTCGACCAACCTGGGTTTGTGGTGTTGTACTGCCGTATCCTAAAGAAGAAAAAGAAATTAATTCATTAACTGTGATTATGCTGATTAAGTTGAGTACACATGAGAGACTAGAATGCTTGACTGCAATATTAACATTCCAAAATACTCGAGGGGTCGCATTCTTGCGCGGAAACCCGGCCGGACGTCGACCTGGTTTATCCTCTAATTTATATACATGTAAACCAACGACACTCGAAGCTATTTATTGTTACTATTGAACGAAATTCATAGTACCGATTGTGGAAACAATTGTTCCAACAAAGTGGAAACTCCCGGAAAAGTCCCAACGTCGGCGTTTGTTAATAATCCCAGTGGCAGAGGCATTACTGTAGGCGTACAGAAGCTCGTGAAGATGTTGAATGGCTTGAGGACTACCACGCAAGTGATGACGCCGAAATGCATGATAAACGCGCCAAAATTCTGCTGCCTAGAATGTTGCATAACATTATTAATGATTTGATATCAACAGAATAAATAGTGATGAATGATCAAAGAAGAAGAAGAAGAAGATAATAATATAAAGCTGGACTTACCTGACGTAATTCAACGTCACTCTCAAGTCTTTGAAACAGAGCTGCTCCTGCGAGCATGTATCCAATAAGGACAATAGCCAATACAACAAATCTCGCATTATCCTCAGCAATAATGCCTCCAGACACACACATACCCGATGACTTTCATCTCTCTTTGCCGCTGATGAAACTAGTCGGAATAGGAGTTCGTATTCCCCTCCATACGGACACCGATGGACAGGCGCAAAACAACCCCTCATATCACATAACTTCTCTTGCTCGGACTTACCCATCATCTCTATCTATCTTTTAAGCTATCCACAGCAGTCAGGCAGAATAAACAAGCAGAATCTGGGGCGCAATCAGTTTTCAACAGATACTTTTTCACGTACCAAGTGTAGAGAACATTTAAAAATAGAGCAAGCGCACTTTTATCTATAGAAAACGGCTTTTGCTTTGAGTAGACATGACCGCTTGCATTCAAGGTAAAGGACGAGGCAAGGCGTTTGAAAGATAGATGTATGTAAAGACTTGATGGAATGGCTACTCTATTACTTTCCTCTTTGCTTCCAACGTACATACATCTCTGCATTTAAAATAAACTACGTACTTATATTAAAAAAGAATTAAAAAATTGTATATAAGTCACAACGCTTAGCTATACATCTATGCATTAATAGATATAGATTAAGAATAAATCTATGAAACAATTAGTTATATTTTATCTCAGGTTAATCTATTAAGTCTATGGAATAATTGGGAGCTCAGTTAGTGCCTCATCTGTGGACCCTCTTCCAATTTCCTCCAGACCACCTAAAACATCATCGAAAGAGTGAATAAATGCATTGTGGATTTATTATTCAATAGACATATTTTTTCTGATCAAACATACATTACACATTTCTCGAACTAGTGCTTTTTCACCATCGTGGCCAGCTTCTCGCTCCAATTGCTCTCTAACTTGAAGAACTTGAAGAGCTTGGACTACTGCCTCAGGTCGTCCACCTAACTGATGCAGACTATCACTGATACTGCCTGAATTGTGCCAAATTTGGGGAACTGGAGTAGCTTCCCAAGTTTGTGCTCGTTGTTGCAGCATGCATTTGTCTTCCTCGAGCTGCTTTACTCGCTGCTCGAGACTTCGCACGTACTGCATCGTTTGGTCTAGACCAGGGAGAATGTTGCTATATATTTTAATGAGAAATAATTAACGTGTATTCATGTATCCTTACCGTTGACAGTCGCAGTGTGCCTCGCTCGAGGTGAAGCAGATTCTTCTGCATTTGTACTTGAACTCGATCCGTCACCATCATCCCTCTGAACACCACCTCGCTCCTCGTCCAGATAGAGGCAGAGCTCTTTCAACTCGAGATTGTCCTTTATCAGCTCCTGTTGCTTGTTATCCAACTGTCTAAGTTTATTTTGATAAGCTGAGACCTCTTGTCTCATGACACTGGCTGTGTATCGACCGAATCTCTGCCATTCGCGTGCTAATTTTCTTCCCTTCTGACGATCGTCATCAAGGAAGCAGCAGAGATCCCTCAACTCTTGGTTGTCATCGCTCAATCTTTGATTCGCTTCTTTTAGTGCTCTTAACTCGCTGAGCTGCAAATAAATAAATATATACAATTTATAATTACAGAGGAACAAATTGAGATAAATGAAATGAAGTCTTACCAAACTCTGTATCTGTCGATTCTGCTCAGCAGCAAGACGTGCAATATCACTTTCTGTCTTCCTGACAAACTTTAGCATCTCCACAGGACCGAGTCTCAAGAACTCGTCGTCATTGACTCTTTGTTTAGGATTAGTCTGACTAATACTCGTGGGATATTGGCTATTTGGTGGAAGATATTGTCCCTGTGCTAGCTTATTAGAATAATAGAAATTTGATGAATTTTTTGATGATGGTGGAGCAAGGTTCATCGGCTGTGTCACGAGATGATCTATCTTGGACGGGAATTTTATTTGTGCATCTTTTACACTATTTGTACGCAACGTTTGCTGTTGTTGTTGTTGCTGTTGATGCTGGACATGAGCGTGGTTGAGAACTGTATTTGAGGGCACCGTCGAAATGCCAGCTGAATTCTTCAAAATACCAATTGTTGGCTGTGGTGGTGGTTGATACTGAGGAAGTGGAAGCGATGCCGGCACCGACTGTTTATTCAGATGCTGCTGCTCCTGTGATTGATGTTGTGATTGCTGAGACTTTGTTTTATTGGACATGGCGACGATTAGTTTAGCTGCAGACTGAGCCGCGTTCCATTGCAGCTGGATCTGCTGCTGGAGATGGTTGACTTACTTCAAGTGCAGTGACCCAGTGCGATCTGGGTCATCCAACGATGAGCAAGGTCAAGGTTTCTCTCCATTAACTTTTTGGCATACGACTTTATATCCAATTGGACTATTTTTATTTATTTAGTTGAATCAATTTTATTGTCGTCTTCGTGATGAAATACACAAGATAGCGGAGCTTGCGCAGCGCATCAGCGATCTACAGATACCAATCGATATCGGCAGGAAGCGCGCCTTGAATAAGATTGTACGTTATCCTGCTCCAAAGCACTTGTTATTTGTTTTATTAAATAAACTTCTGCAATAATGAAAGATGCTTTTTCAGCTATTTGTTTTTCAAAGTAAAAAAAGAATTGTGGCACTTAGTTATGATGCACAACATAAAATAGTATGTTACTGTTAACACAAAGCGTGATTCGGCACAAAGATTACAAATTGCTCCAAATCGTCTCGACGTATATATGTAGGTCCCAAATTCTCGATTCAATATGGACAATATGGCTGAGTAAGTAATGTAAAGAACAAGCGTGCTTACGCTGGCTTACGCTTGGGTGATTGCCGAATGCTGCCCTAAACGGTCGCACTCTGCCTCACTTTCTCACGAGCCGCGGGAATGAGAGAAGTGTGGAGAATGAACTGGGATTGGACGCCACAGAGATTTCAATCCAAACTCTGCTGACTGAAGGAGAGGAGAGGAGAGTAGGGGTAGGAAGCAAGTGTAGGTGTAACAGAAAGGTAGGAGAATGGAATGCGACAGCTGGACAGACTTTTCTGTATAGTAAAAGAGTACCTGCAGACGTATGCAAACAAATACTACATGTTTGTCTACCTTTTTCCCTTTTCTATTGAATTTCATTTGAAATTTAATATCTTACATATATAAGTAAAAGGCTTTTTTCGGAAAAATACGACTCCACTGTATTAATAATATATACAAAATTACAAAACAATTAAATTAATATACATATTGTTTCGCGAGAGCTCGAAAGAATCTAGCTTTACGAATATTGGCAGCTTCTCGCTGAATCTCTTCATTGTTATTTGAATTTAATTCGAGCAGGCCAATGACTTTTATCGCTAGTTGCTTTCGATGATGTTCACCGCGTTTCGAGTGTAGATGTATAAGGTACTCCAAAATTGTCGTGTCCCATATACAATGGTAGTAAGCATCCATAGCGTCAGCGGATGCACAGCTTTTCTGATCGCTCGAAGCCATTTTGAAGGCAAGAGAGTAATTGACTTCTTCCAAAAATTGACAGAGTACTGTCGCTTGTGTGTAACACTGGAGGTGGGCGCAACACTTGATCATTCGCCAATACACCGATTGTACGGGCCGAGGAACGGGCTGACTGAATAAATCACTTGACACCATTATCACTTGCAAATAATACTTCATGGCGTTCTCGTAGTATCCCAATACTGAAAAAAATATGTAAACAATTATAGGGAAAATGAAGAAATAAATAATGATAGAAATCCGTAATAAAACTTACCAAAGGTGAGATCTCCTGTGGTTCTTAGCCAAGAAACGTTTGTAGGGCAATACTTCAGTGCTTGTAACAATAAGTGAAGTAGGAATTCACTAATTGTTCTTATGTTGTACGAATTGGCGCTGTAATTATTAAATTGATATATACAATAAAGAAATGAGATCCAATATTTAAAAAAAAACGAATAAATTAAATAATTTTACTTTGATATGCTGGCTGGCCAAAGGGCAAGGTACTGCGTGTAGAGTTCTAGGCTCGATTCATCTCTCAAAACATTGTGTATTCGTGTGAGCAATGAAATGGCCACCGTGAGAGCAGTGGGTTCTCTCAGTCTACTCAACGTTCCTGATATATTAGCCATAATGTCTTTCCAACTGTTGGTGGCTGTACTTCCGCTGCTGCTACGTTTTTGTGGCTGATCTCTGCTTGGTCCAAAGGCAACGAGAAGAATGTCCCATGCCTCTCTTGGAAATTTTCGAGATCCCTTGAATTTCACGACTTCCTGACAAACGGTACTGATAGCCGCAGCGAATTCACAGTGACTCGAGCGTTTCTCTAATCCACTCAAATATTCCCACTCTGCCACGTTCAAGAGAAAGACAGTGCAGTACTCTACGATTTCTTGCCTCGGGATCACTTGATCTGTGGCCTGCAAAGCACTAAGACACCCTTTGCATTGGTCAATTAAAGCAGGTATATCGCAGTCTTGAATCGTGGGCCATGAATTATGATAGTGCCACATGTCGCCTAAAATCGACTCCCAGTTGACCAACTTGGCCAATTTATAGGATAAATTTATGGCACTCTGTACTTGTATCTCTTGATCCAGGGCATTCAGAAGAATTTTGGCTCCTTTGAAGTTCTTTGAACTCATTAATTCACGACTCTTTGCAAGCAGAATATACGCATAGTCCTGATAGAATCCTCGGGGTAGAGAGATGACAACGCTCTGAAGGGGAATTGGAAGCTCCCATCGGCTGTTAACCCGCCATGGTGGATTCATTGGATTTTTTCTATCGAGAACTAGTAAGATTTCACGGATTTCTTCAGGATTATATGAGACAATTAAACGTCGCTCCAATTCAAAAATCTTGAATTTTTTGCTTTGGGTGTATGTTATGAGAGAAACGCCCCAATCATTGTTTAACAGAAGTGGTGGCAGGTCCACGTCATCCGTTACAGCTTCTTTCTCTATTTCGAAAAGTTCTTCGGCATCGAACAACGAGCGATAGTTCTCATTGTCGAGAATACGTCTTGGAAGCTCAATCATATCAGTCATTGTGATTAAGTATAGAAGATAACGTGAAATACGATGTTTGTCAGTGGCTGATGCACTCGGTAAAATATTGTCAATGGCCCAAAATAGAACATCTAAGCCTCTGGGACCAACACTGTTTAGTTGGGTAATATAATCAACTTGGACCGTGTTACCGTCCACGATTTTACGAACTAAATTGAGGCACTGAATTTGCAACAGTAAATCTCCAGCAACGACCATCTTTCTATTGATCAAGCCTCCTTGAATATCTAATTCGAGATTATCCCTGTAGACCAACGGGATTTGTCTCTCTATGTTGTCTGCTTTCAGTATCTCCAAGATATTCGCGTATTGATCTTTTACTGAGGCATGTAATTGTTGCGTCAGAGTAGGAGTTATGCCTTCAACTGGAACGTCTGCTGCAAGGCAATAACCATTTAAATTCGCCTTTTGCACTCGACAGTACAGCATTTTGTCTGTTGATCCTAATTTAGCAAATAAATCCCTAGCTTGGGTAATGTGATGTTTTGCTACTTTGTATTCTTCCCTCAGTAAGTGGAATGTCGCCAAATCATAGTGAATCTACAGGCAGTATAAAAATAAATACGAGAAATTAATAGAGGCTCTGGTAAAACGTATTAAAAGATTCATTTTACCTGGCATTTGAATTCTTCTATAGTTATGTCCTGCATGTTCTCCCAATTTTGCTGGATTTCTGTACTGTCTTCAGTCAGGATTTGAAAGGTATCAAATGTAAGCACCTTGGGTTTAATGTCTTTCAATTGTAATACTGTATTGAGTATTTCAATGCTATAAGGCAGGTGAATTTGCAATTTCCTCGTGATATCATCAATTAATGCTGGTGCTACGTAGGTTGGCTCTTGAATCCCTGGTCTAAAACCAATTCAATGACATTTTAACTCTTGTTAATTATGAAAATGACTGTAATCGTCTAGGAAATACTGTTAATTGCCTTACATGTGAATGAATTGTGGTTTAGATTGCTTGTCATTTAACGCCCTATTCACGACAGCTCGTAAATGCCATCTGTGGTACAGCACGAGTGTAAATAACAGTTGATCAGAAATTGAATCCAGTGGAAATTCAGGAATTCCAGGTATTTCAACAGCGATATCTCCAGTTATGTGGAAAAGATCTTGTAGAAATGTTAGCTGCATTGGAAGTGGTAATTTTTTCTCCAACACATCTAAATCCCACTTCAGATAAGCAGCTACTTTTAGGGATAAAATTTTTAGAGCTACACTCTTATGGGAATTCTTACTTCCTCCATTTATAGACATAAATTTGATCATCAAGTCTGTTGGAGTCGGATCTGGAATAATAAACATTTTAATAAAATACTACATTTTAATAATGGCCATGGAGGTTATGTTTTCCTTTACCTGGCGATGCTTTTGAGATATGTTCTTTCAAAAGTGATGGATTTAGTAGAAATTCGAACCAAAGAATTGTGTCTGGGGATATTGGGACTGTTCCCGGACGTAACAAGTCCACGTCCATCATGTTGTCACCTTTATGATGATTTTTGTATATTTATTGATAGTAATACATTTCCCGGAGACCCGGAGATGCACTAACGAAGTAATGAAGTAATCAGCGTAACCATGGTATAAGAAGAATTCTTCTTATACCATGAGCGTAACCTGTGGGTCAGTTTACATTGAGACGATGGCGATAAACCAATCCCAACATGTTTTATGAGAGCCAACCATTGGATTGGTCCATCTTGAGGCTACATATATTATGCATACACACTCATGTTTGAGTCATAAATATACTAGTGGTCCAGGTGATACAGCTGCCATTATTCTCAAGAGAGAGTATATAGTATATAGCTCATCATATCACGACTCTAAAATATCTATTTACTCTCAGTAATTTTGTTATTATTTTATGAGCGTGATATAACGCGATAAATTGTGTGCTATATTAGAATATGTGAAGATAAAGATTTCAGCAGTCGTGATTTTTTAACGGCAGTATTTTCTCATCTAAGTTGATTGACAATGGTTTGCTGACATTATTCCTAAAAATGGCTCAGCTCCGTATTCCCAGCATCTTTTATATGCTTGGTATATTAATCAGTAGTATTATACATAATACAACGTCGTATCACAGTCTATCGTCGCAGACAATCCTACACGAGCGAGACTCTTACACAAGACGTATGTAATTTCGTACTCTGCACATCATTATTTATCTTGTATTATTGTTAACAATTTCAATTGTCTATGTTACAGGTGACTTGATAGAGGAGGCTATCTGTCATCCACTTCATTCAAAAAAGGAGCCAATTAAATTGAAACCCACATGGAACTCGGCTGTTATTATTCAACCTGCGCATATGTTTGATCGCTGGGTGAATCGCACCTCGGATTTAATTTGTAAATTTGTCGTAAAAGCACCAAAAGGGGAACATTTAATGGCTGTTATACAAACTATAGCCTTTCGTCGAATAGGCAATGAATGCTTGGATTATGTTAAGGTAATATTGCTTTTAATACACTATTTTGTATATGTGTTACGTACATTGGCTGTGATATTCGTTTGATTTTCAGTTCAGGCGAAAAGATCGTCATCCAACTGAGAAATTTTGTGGTCATTTTGATCAAAGAATAGCGAATAGTCCAGTCAATGACTACTCAATGGGACAAAATGATGTGGATAGGCAATACAATAGTTATGGAGAGTTCGATCTTGAAGGGGAGATAGAGACAACAATATTTGTTTCTCAAAAATCGCTTCGTCCAGATGAGATGCCTCTCAATATCACGATTGTGTACACTCCATATAAAGGTATTGTAGTATTTTTTAAATCTATCTTTTACCATAAGCTCCAAGAAAAAATTTATCACAATTTATCTTTTACTTTGTTTCCAAAGACTGCAACCGGGTAAGCCGCGATCACAAAATCAACTTGTACCGTTCTTTAGAGAGGTATGACGTTTGTGTAGCTGAGGATTATTTCTGTGATGGTCTCCAGAATTGCATTGTTGATATTTGCTTAGATGAAAAAGATTGTCCCACTGGTGTATTCAGTAATGGTACTGGAACGAAAGTGACAATAGCTACAGTATCGACTATATTACTTTGTTTTATTATATTTTTAATGGGGCTCTGGTTCTGTCGAAGGCATAAGAAGTTGTGCTGGTCGGCAGATTGTGCTGGACCAAGCTCAAATAGTGATAGATTCGCGCACACTGATCGCGACTCAGCAAATTCTGGAAATCAATCGGTTCCTTCTGCACCAATGCTTCAAGTTTCCGTACTTTCGACCGCTCTGGATAAAGACTTACCGCCCAGTTATGATTCTTTATTTCCTGAGCATGCCAATCCATCCGCGACGTAATATAAAAATATAGATGTATTATAATTTTGAAACTACTAGATTCAGCGTCCCAGGTACACTTTCCGTGGCCTATTTAATGTTTTAATTAGATAGTTCGGTTACTATTTGCCGTCGTCTCTTCATCTCCGCGAGGTTGTTCGTTTTATCAAAATCCATGTCATTCAGAACTCTAAAATGGGTGAGTTCGATCAGTCTCTCAACTTATATATTCTACTGAATTTTGATATGTATTTTTGAAGTTGTACAAGTTTCAATTTTCTTTATAAGTCTACTCTAATGTCGTTATACATAAAAATACGTAAATTATGCTGATATTTATACGAATATACTTACTGTAAGGCGCCAATCAATTATGAGATCATAATAATTGTTTTATTGATCTCTATTTTACAAATATCAGGATATGTGTATGTGAATGGAGGTTTTTGTAGACGAAAAATATTTATTTTAATTGTTTAATATATAAAAACATGTAAAAAACGAGTGGAAAATGATTTAATTCTTTACATCAAGATGCTCTAGCAGCCAAAGTGCAGCATTTATTATCCCGTCAATTTCTACTGGACCAGAACTTAACGGGTGATTGTCGTCATAAACGAGCATTCTAAAATAATTCAATCAAAGTTCATTAATTAATTCGATTTTTAACGTCTCATTAATGATTACGTACTTTGTTTTAACTCCATTGGCCTTGAGACGATGGTACCAGTATTTGCCCTGAGACGATGGTACACGAAGATCATTTTTTCCAATACACATCAAGGTCGGTGCAGTGACTTTGTTCACATGCACTATTGGTGAGCATTGAAACATTTTCAAAACCATCTCCTCAGCATGTAATTCTTGTCTATCAGACGATGAAGGAGGATATGGCTCGTTTACCTCGGCTGCACACCTGCAAATAAAAGACAATAATTATCATAACATTTTTATATATAAATAGTTGTTTAAACTTGATAAGTGAAAAGTAATTAATATTGTTGTTTGGTGATACGATAAATGAATGGCACCACTGAGCTTACAGTGTATTATGGCCAATCGCTACTTTCGCATCTTTAAACAGTGCATTGCGACTGAAATATAAAATTTGCAATATTGTGATTGTAGAGAAGCATTTATAATAAATAAAAATGAAAATGAAATACATGTAATTACCAATCAGGAATATCCGAAATAGTAAACATCGCAGCGACGTCGATCACTGGATTTCTCGCCACAACTGCTTTGTACTTATTCTGCAATATGAATTTATTAATTAAACAAAAATCACTTACAGTTCAATTAATCTATAACATATTTAGGTTCATACGTACGCTGTGCTGTCCACTCAAGTGGGCAACTAAGAATCCTCCATGAGATCCACCACTGAGGCCTACTCTCTCGGGATTGAGCCAAGGATATTTTTTCAGTGCTTCTTCTGTAGCAGTCACGCAATCCTTTACATCGACATTACCCACACGTCCTTGGAGATATTCAATATTATCAGATCCCATCCCAGTTGAACCTCGATAATTTACTTGCAACAATCCAAATCCTAAATAATGAATGAACAATGCAATAAATTATCATTGTTTTAATTTACGACTAATTAGGATAATAGAATAGTACTGAGTGAGGCCAGGAGAGAAGCCTCGAGCGTGAAGATGTTGGCATACGATGAATGAGGTCCTCCATGAGGAAAAACAATTAACGGATGCGATTTCTCGAGACCACCTTTCGGTCCGAAATATGTGAAATTAAAGTCTCCTGAAATTCCCATTATTATTATTTTTAATAATACATAATCGTATATCTTCTTTTGATTACTCGGATTAGAGTAACCAATACTTACTGACTTCATCCTCATTATCGTACAAATATTCATTCGCTTCATACATGAGATCCTCAAAGCCTGTTATTTTTATCGGTTGAGAGACAGCATTGATGTTGATCTTATCAGGATTATTACTATCAAATCGGGTTATTAGAACACTCGATGATTGTAATAGAGATGTTTTGACAAATAACAGTACATCATTTTTACAGGTTTGAATACTGAGGCTGCTTGTATCATTTTCCATTTCGGTTAACAGCTTTGTTTCTAAAATAAATAAAA
>JABSMT010019830.1:0-16992 GCA_018902335.1 Eumacrocentrus americanus | reverse complement strand
AATAAGTATTTAAAATACATCTGAGTGCTTTATCTACCCTTAACATATTTAAAAAAAAATTGATTTTTAATTTATTTTCAGAGTAAAGTTGAGATAGGGTCAACAATCAATAATGACCAACTGTTCCCTAAAACCAGGAAAGAAAGCACTGGTATGAACAGTACAAAGCTATATACATTCATAAGCACTTCTTTGCGTGTATGAATTTATACTTAGTTGGAGGAAACAACCCCATATACATCCGGCTTTGTGCGAAACGCGCATGTGTACATTATTTCGATCGCAAAAGTTGGGCGAATATCGAACGCATCACGCACAATTGTTCATAGATACACATAGGTACATACAATACGTATCTTACTAAGGTTCTTGAACTTTTCAAATTTTTTACATAAGAAATTATGTAATTATGATAATACTATAATGATTAGCAAGTTGATTGGTATCGATGCAGAGAAAAAAAATTATAAGCTTTCAGTAAAAAAAAAATAATAAAAAGCACAATAAATCTCAGAGCCAAATTATCTCAATAGACAATCAACACGCACGTTGATTATCTTTCGAGATAAGCAATAAATTAAAGCTTCACGAGCATTTAAAAAAATGCCCCTAAATTGTACAGACATTGTATATACATTAAATGAATATATTTTAGAAAAATCTATGATTAAAAAGCAAACTTATTAGATTGAATTGATACTATATATTTGGAATTATACGATTGATTTAATTAATGTAATTAATTGTAGTTATTCATTGATATGTTGTCATGTAGTGTTAAAAAATTTTTTTAAATTGCTCACAAATAAACCCACTCTACATCATTTTCTTTGGTAACCACTAATGGCCCATCAGTTTGAGGCCTAGCAGGAAATAATTGTTCAGACCTCAAACTTTGCTTCATTATAAAACGAGATCAATCTTATTCACATAATTTCGTTGTCTCACGAGCAACGTAGAAACGCTCGAGGCGAGAGAGCTCTATCGATCCGTCCTGAGGTTCAGCGCAGTAAAAGATGAAAGGGACTATGTATATTATTGCTCGATTTAAAAAAGAACCGAGACCTATTTGTTTCAACCACTTCAAGTTGAACTAACGATTTTTCCAGCCATATTTTTTAAAGCTCTTACTGGTAGCTTTAAAAAAAATCAATGGAAATGAATGCTTCAGGCGTTGATGGGTTCATTAAACTTGGATTATGACTATAAATAGTCATAACTAGAGTCTTATCATCAACTTTGTTTCATGAAATTTTCAAAGAAACTCATTTGCAACAAAGTATAAACAGATTAGTTGACTAAATAATGACCTGTTTACCTTCGCATTTACATTAAAAATAGAGTGTAACTCAACCTACCTTGAGCTGATGTTGCGGACGCCTGAGCGCACCTTGGTCTCGTCGTCCACCTAACCGATCAGCTTCTGTCTCCAATCCCTCCATTGAGGATTCAGCTTCACTCAGCCATGCCAAGAACTTGTCCAATGATCGATCAAAGTTGTGGAGTGAATTCATGGCTGAATGAAGAAGTTTCCCACGATTGATGATACTGCACACAAATTGTATGATTACATTATAAGATGTCCTTTTCTTTAAAACAGCAATCAATAGTACATTGAGAAAAAACATTTTGTTCAATTACCTTGTGTTTAAGTTATTGTAACGTTGATTAATTGCTTCAGTCATCTTTTTTATTCGACTTGTATCATCTTGTTGGTATACTGCAATCAGTTTTTGCGTTAATTGATTGAACAATTCCACTTGATGCTTGTATTGATGAAGTTCAGCGTGGAAAGACTGTAACATAAAAATTAATTTTAAGTTTTCATACAATTCAAAAGTAATTTATCAAAAAACAAAAACTCGTACCTTTTGTTCTCTCAATTGTGACTCTAAAACATCCGCAGTATGTCCAACAGATCGCATCCTAGTTAATCGGAGCTCCATTCGATCCAGCCACACTTCCACCTCGTGTCGCTTTATCTCATATCTCTGACTGTCGCCGAGCATCGCGTCAAGCTGCGTTTTGCGCTGCATCACCTTTGAGTTCGTCTCATCCCAATGCTCCCTCAGCTTGTTGACTGGAATATAACATCAAAGCATGAGCTTTTAATATACATAGTATAGAGACGAATCACAGTAGTGTGTCTCCACCTTTTTATAATTAAAAATATTATACATAATTCTGATTTCACATTTACAATTCTACTTCTTGTAATGCAAATGTAGAATAATAAAAATGATAAAATCTCTTTCTCATTCACAAAGGAACAAAGTCTTCTAATGTACTCTATTTTATTATAGAGATAACTTCATAATACTAGCACTAGAATTTCTCGTACGTATAATTGTCCCTAAATCCCTAATGGTTTGAAATGTTACCTTCAAATAAGCTTCAGCATTTGATGCCCCACGTTTATGGTAGTCTGACAAATTATATCTGACACTTTTCGTTTCATTATTAATACCATTTGCGATGCTAACGAATTGCATCCTACCTTGCCGCAAATCGGAGAAACATGGTTGATGATGGGATGACATTCCGGCAGGATGAGCGGAAGAAGATGGCTGTATAATCATTTGCCCATGTCCAGGTGGACCTAATGGATTAATGAAACCATGGACAGGATTGTTTTGAAGAGGACTACCATGACTCGACCGAGATGGAACCATTCCTGGCAACGGGATTCCCCGGGTTTGGATATCTAGAGAGGGAACGATGTCAGTTGGATCTGGAGGAATACCACTGATGTATCCAGAACTTCTTCTCTGTTGTGACATGATTCGAACTGAAGTGAGAGCTTGCGCTGCGCGGTTAAAAAAACTAACTTTTTGGAATGAAGCGTAGGTATATCTAGAACCGCACTACTTCGCACGAATGTTTCATGATAAAATCTAGGTATTCAACTAAAAAAATATACATAGTAATCTATATCAAAACTAAGCTCAATACCCTGATGACAATCAAAGTTCAATTGTGCATTAAATTCACTATTGACGATACAAACCGGATGGTCAACAGAACGTGACTGCTTTCATAGACGTAAAGTGGACAAGAATACTGATGCGAATGTCCAATAAAATCGATACCTATACAAATGTATTGAGATGAACGATTGCTTTCTTTCTTTTTAACGTGACCGTACACGATTTTTCAATACTGAATGATTTTAACTAGTCTATATCGAAATATGTCGTAGCACCTGTACTATAAGTAATAACAATATAGCAGGGTGAAAACGTGTGCGACAGGGAGCGGCCGCGCGAATACTGGAACCCATGCCGGCACCTCGAACGTCGCACCCTCCACATCTCCACCGACGACCATCATCCACCACCACGACCACCTCTATTGGCGTCGCTGTCGCTGCCACCACCCACTTCCTCCTCCTTTACTCTTCCACACCCTTCTCTTTAGCATCGTAGACCGTCTACAACCATCCTCAAACACCGGCAGTGCTCCAAACAGATAGCAGTTCAAGCCATCCTGGTTCATGGCCTCTACATGTACGCCGACGTGACTGGATCGTTGGTGTATGTATACGTACGTTTCGGAGCAATGTAACACATACGCGTAGTCAAATCGACTGTCGTCTTTTTAGTTAATCTAATGACAAACCTCCTCAACAGTCTAAAATCCATTCACCTAGGTCCATTTGATGCTGTTAACTATCTCTCTAGTACAACTGTATTCATGTTTTGCTAGAGATCAATAATAATGAATGTATAATTCAATTATTCAAGAATTTGACGGTTCTCGTCGATTAAGAGGAGATAAAATTAGATGGAGTGGTGAAACCTGGTAATTTTGGGCTTAATTGATTGTTTCTGGGATAAAGAGCTCTTATCTATTTATAGGAGCTTAAAATTGGATGAATGTATATAAGAGTACTTTGATTACATCACGACTGCAATTGAATTTCTATTTGACCATTAATTGTATAAGCTCTATTTAAAGACGATCCTGGGTTTGAGAAGGTTGTTCTCGTTTGATTTTAATATTAATAATTTCAAGGAGAAAAATTAATGGGAATTGTTTACCTTTGCCATGTAATTGTTGACGATTAGTATCAGCTCTCAAGTTCTCTGCCGTGTGGACCAGTTCATCCAACTGTGGCTTCTTCTGTTCAAGTTCTCGTAAGACAGTCTAAAAATTTAAAAACGAAGCATATTAGTTTGAATTTAAAATTAACAAGCTTATAGAAGTGTACTGTAATAACATGATAAAAATGACCAGGTCAAGCTAATAGAGTTTGAGATCAACTTAAAACTGGGTATTTTTGTTCTTTTTTTTTCGTAAACTTCCTCTACCAATTAGAGATCTTGCTGATGCCCTCAGGTGCCAGTGAGTTAAAATAGACAATTGTTAATTCATTTTATCGCCAAAAATAGATAACTATACGGATGAAGTCAAGGTATTTCCATCCCCTGCAAGTATCACACACGATGAACACAGGCGTCGGATATTTACCGACAGTTCAAGAGGAAGTCTTGCTGTTGGTTTCATTGATACTCCGCGTACCGGCTTGGGAAGCTATAAACGATATATAATAATTTATAATAAAAGTTACATTAATTGTTTCAATCTTTTTCCCTATTGATATTAGTTACACTCGATCTATTATACTTGACTCTTATTTAACATGTTATTTACAGTTAGTTGAGTCCAAGTGGCGATTTGTTAGCACGTAGGATTAGCAGAGAAGATTTTAGTGCCATCTCACCCTTTGTTTATCCAGAAGCTGTAAAATTTCGTCGACATCACCGACGGACACAGCCTGCTGTCGCAACATCTCTTCTTTCACTGTTATCCAGTCACGCATCTGTGGGTAAAGATTAATTATATTAATTTATTGGAAAAATTTAATTAAGAGTAATATTAAACTAATTGTGACCATTCCATATGCTCCATACTATGATTAATGTTTTTTATTTATTTATGTAGATTGATTGACTCACCTGATGAATCAATTTCTCAAACTCGACAACGTGGGGAGAAGATGATCCCAATGAAGATGTAAATGAGATCGTAGAATTGGAATTTTGCAGACTATTATTTTCTACGTGACGAAGTGAAGAATTCGCTTGTCCATGCTGTCCTGAATGTACGTCGATACTTTTCTGCGTTTCTACAACAAAAATGGAAATTTCCAAAGTATTAAGAATGCTATTTGCAATGTATTTTTCTTGTTTACTATAAATATCTTGTTTTTATAATTCTATAAGCTCATGACGTTGAATACCGTCTATAGAGAGCTGTTTGAAAGTTACGAGGACAATAAAGCGTTGAGGCAGGATACAGTAACGTTTCATCATCTAAAAGCCCAAGTCTCACTGACCTGCATAGGAAGAATACTCGAAATAAATAGACATCATATAAAGCCGCATGGTATTGTTGTTCGCTTTACTTATAGCGGTATCTCATCAGTGGTAACAAATATAGCTTTCCAAGTACATTCAATGGGTCTGCTATACAATATTTACTCGCAAAGCGTTTTCAGAGGCTTGAAAACTAGATCATATATAATAGAACAATTTTTCTATAGAACAAACTACTGCAACAATACTATGAGGACTATGTCTATACGTAGGATGGTGGATATTCCAAAGTTAATACGTAATAAATAAAGAAGAGTCCATTCATGCCTCAAAAAATTCAACGAATATTAAACGCACGTTCACGAACTTTTTCGTATAAATTATTAAACATGTTACACATTGTGAATACTATAACGAAGCCGTTAAATAATTTTTTCTTCATCCACTGCGATTCAAATCAATGAAATATACCCTATACGACAATTCTATAGTGAAGCGATAAATGGAGATAAGTCGAGATAACTTTTGCATTAAAATGTTTTACTAAATTGATTATAACTCGCAAATTATGGGAGATACGACAAAAATGCAAAGGACCTTTTTTGTAGAGAATTTAATTACCTACAAAATAGGTTGTATAAGATTTTATCGTATCTCTCAAGATCTTTGAGATATTTGTAAAAATGGAAATGTCAAAAATTTCTCATAATTTTTGAGTTATCTTCTTTTACCGCGTTACTACTGAATTTATTTTAAACAATTAGTTAACAGAGACTATCGGCAACGACGAACGTACTTACTTCAGTAGACTATGAAAAATGCGGTAAAGAAAGTAAGGATCTAAACGATTATCTGCCTCGTTGACCAGAAAATTAAATTAGATTTTGCCATAAGACACAAGTGTTATGCGTGAAAAGTCATTAAATCTTCCTCTCTGACCATGAAAGCCAATCATATATCCTATATAAATAATATAATTAGTTATTTTCCACGTCATTAGTCGCTACTTTTTGGTTGTCTAAATCAACATTTTCTCAGTTTACGATTCACTTAAAACCATAAAAATGTTTCTAAGCTCATCCGCAGTAACATCCAACAGAAATATACAGTCGTAAAGTGCTTTCAACTCATCTTTGACGGTGTCTCAGATGATATCCTCATTCAAACCACGCGCCCAGCTCGACAATAATACTGTGCTCTCATTTTTCAACAAAAGAAACGAGAAACTATAGGACGAATGATCATCTGTGTCATATCACAGATGTCAAAGCAGTATAGATGCATGAGATGATATGTGGATCAACAAAATTCGGCGGAGAAAAAAAAGCTCGCTCTTACTTCAACTAATGATACAGCACTTCATCTCAGCCCGTGTAGTGTCGTCTGACACGCTATACGAACATTATATTACACTCTAAGACTTACATTATCACATGCTCCATGATATAATCATATATCCAGCATGTGAATGATCCAAGTGCTCCAAAAAAAATTTTATTAATAAAAAAAACTCACTGATAATCTGACAAGATAAGCAAAGCTCTTTCAAACTTCACTCAGCTCAATGTCGTAAGTTATTACTGATGTGAGAGAGTACCCAGAGCTTTCAGAGCAGACTAAAATGAAGAGGAATACTTAGCAGACATCCGATTACTCTCGCGTGTCGTCTGAAAGCACTAGGTGTTCACGCTGAATGACACCGGAAAGGCTTATAAAGCAGCAATACGAATGAAGCCCGGGACTATCAGCTAGGCGAGCGCATCCGGAAGGCCGAATGCACCCCTTACTTGTCTAGGATATACTGCGTCACCCCTCGGCTGTCATTGCTATCGGCAACCCCCGGACAGTAGTGTGGATTTGGCGCAAGCGCCTTCTCCACGCACCACTGATACTCTCCTCATCATCTTCTTCTCTCGCTTGCTCTCGTTGATCTGATCCTGCAGTGCGCTGTGCGCGGTCAATGTCACCCGCTTTGCCTCAGCCGACACTAACGCGGCTGACTCGGATCGGAGCAAACCCCACGTATGTACGGTCGTAACGGCGGTGAAAAAACACACAAACTTCTTCTATGTACGCTTTCTATTTTCCCTAAATTTGTTATTGATGTATAGAGTGCCTGAATCACGGCAAAGAATGGAGATCTGATTTGCTGAAATGAGACAAACTGTAAAAATTGACATAGAAAGTTTGTGGTTTTCTATGATGGATATTCCATTTACTAAAATTCTTAGATCTTGGACTGAGAAATGATAAAAAAGAATTCCACTAGAAACAATCGTTGGAAATAATCCCTCTTTAGAAAATTGTACATGTAAGACTTAACAAGCCATTTGTTATTGATTTAGAGAGTAAAATAATTGAAATTCGTTAGGAACTCACCATTGAGTCGTATAGATGCGGCGGCATCATTCTCATTCTCGAGTTCACCTCGATTCTTCACGTACTGCCAGTCTTCGCGTAATTTCTTCAATTTTTCCTGTTGATAATGATAAAAATATTATTTTTGATGTGTATTAAACTACAAAAGTTTGCTGAATAGTATAGTTACTTGAAGTTCCACGGAGACTGGCTGTTTTGCAGCGTTGCACTCCTTTTCGAGATTAGTATAGTTCTCCAAGACGTCCTTTACTTCCATCTCACGATCCGCTACTGTGGTCTGGAATTAATTAGATGATATTTTTTTTAGTCAATTTTATATTATAAGCTGCGGACGAATGTGAGGGTGAACGTGTTAATGGAAGTGTAAGTTCTCGCTTACCATGATATTTTTGACAATTTTAGTTCGTTCATTATAGGGTAATTCCTGTGAAATATTGAGCCTCGTTCGCGTCTCCAT
Organism: Eumacrocentrus americanus; assembly: GCA_018902335.1. Lineage (NCBI taxonomy): Eukaryota > Metazoa > Arthropoda > Insecta > Hymenoptera > Braconidae > Eumacrocentrus > Eumacrocentrus americanus. The sequence continues at coordinate 8,838 of JABSMT010019830.1, read as the reverse complement.
AACCCAGGTCATAACTGCGTCCAAACTGAGGACATATTTTTTCAGAGATGCAATCTTTTTCTCGACGTAATCTCGATGGCTGACAAGATCCGTCTGTGCTTTATGCGCTTCATTGAATGCTTTTTGAAGCTTTTGGTCGATTTCAGTGTTTCCTGGATTATGTTTTAATTCTTCTGATTCGGATAATTGCAATTTTAATTCTTCCTCTCGAGCCTGCAAATAATAACAGTCAAGAAGTATTTAAAGTATCGGCAATCGGTCTATTTATACTCGTATGAAAGGAAACAACGTCTGTAATTGATCATATGTCTTACCTTAATCAGCGAAAGTCTTATTGACAAAGAAGTGTCGTCTGATGGGTTCGCATTGGAAGTCAACAATGAATTAACGTGACCGATAATTGTGTATGCCATTTCTAGGGATACATCATGATTTTTTGCCTTATTCTCCATCGCCTGAGACCTTAATAAAGAGAAGTAACAACGTATATGATTAATATTAACAATCTTAAAGGAATATTATTTTGTTTTCTAGAAAATTAAACACTTTATATCCATTGAATTTTGCTAAGTTACTATCGCTCTGCATCGCAACATCTCACGTGTAACTGAAATAACTCCTAGAGCACATAGCATACTATCATCGTAGAGTAACAACATACCTCCAGCATATTTTGGGAGTACACCATACTCTAACCATCTGATGCCCCAGATTTTGGTCATGTAAAGTATACTCAGAAATAATTATATTCTTTTTTTCTAACGACTACCATTAATTTTGCCAATATTTTATTATATAAAATGTCATTTATCAAGATGTGATAGAGCAGATAGATCATACTGTTTTAATTAAAACATGATACGTGATATAAGTTATATAAACTTACTTTTCTCGTCGTGACTGGAATTCGGCAATTAATTGTTCCCATCGATCTTTCACACGTTCCATATTGGTTTTTATATCGGGAATGTCACCAGGTGATGAGTGAGCCACTATCTCCATATACAATAGCTCAATGCTCTTCAACATTTTTTGTATTTTAGCAATTTCTTTGTCACTATCTGTAAATTTTGAGTGTGTTCCTGTATACTGATTTGGTGATTTTTTCAAGGCTTCGAATAGTTCGTCTAAATACTCGGTGAATGTCCAGCAAGCATTATGAAACTCTGTCCACTTATCAGAACATTTCATCCAGTGATTATGTCGTTCAGTATAATCGCGATTAACAGCAAACCATTCATCTCTTAATTTGTCACTCAATCGTCTTACTTGATCTGCCTGTTCTTTATTCGTGCTCGAAGACCTTGTTTCGCAGAGATAGCTCATCTCTTCGATACTCGGCTTTAATATATTAAGAGCGTTGCGTATTTTCTTCAGGCACTCCTCTTGACTCTGAAACAATTCATAGTCCTTTCCACTTAAAGGAGTGGAATTGAGCGATCTTGATATCGTTGAAATAGCTTCTCGTAATTTGTTAGATCTTGTTTTAAATTCCAAAACACTGATACTCTCGACATCCTCCAATTCCATCTTCTTGTCCGTGACAAATTTATTTTTGTTTTTACCACCGCTGTATCTCTTGAATTGCGAACTTATCTCTTGCCATCTTGTGTTTATACTGTATTGTACGGTCTCTGGATATCCGATATTTAATTTCTTTAGTTCAGTACATAAACTATTTAGCCTTTCAATTTCTTCCTGCTTCACCATAAATTCCTCGGTGAATGATTCTAATTGTCCTTCATAATTATTCACTTGTTCCAACTTGACTGGGACATCTTTGAACCATACTTCTAAGTCGGAAATAAGCTGATTATATTGCTTGAGCAATTGTTCAGCTTTTTGTGCTTGTACTCGTCGCCCATCAACTTCGGTCATGACTTGATGCCACTTGCTACGCAGTTTATCTTGATATTCGTTTTTGATTTTCTCAGCACGGACAGGATCAATTGTGTGAACAGTCATGACAAGACCGTCGCCTTTGCTGATTAAAGAAGCTGCATCAGGAGCTAGACAGCTTACTTCACCTTTAAGAACCTACAGTAACAAAGTATTTAATTGAATAACAAGAACATAAAAAATTAGACAATTTTCTAGTAGAACTAATAACTTATTTACAAGGTGGTGTAACAATAATTAATAGAAAATTCTCTGACCTCGAGACGTTTTGAAGGATCTTTTTCATTTGCAAGATTGCTAATGGTCATCAGCATAATATCCATTCTCCTCGACATCAACTGTGCAGAATGCTCGAACTCAATAATGTCCTTTTCTAAACTAATTTTCGACTTATGAGAACTTCTTGAAGTTTTGCTTTCAATGAAAGTTTTCACTTGATTCGTTTGAGAATGCCGTAATGACTGCTCGACAGTTGCCTAAAACATAAGATATTATTAATTAAACTGGGTAAGCAATATATAAAAATATAATATCTTGATTATCAATTTGCTACGTCAGATGACTTTGAAGCTGCAAATGTCTGCATTGACGTCGTAAGAACTTCTAATATTTTTAGCTCCCTTATCGATTGACCCTATCAAAGGATTCTTTTTTTAAAAAAAGAATGTATACCCTTATTGATTCATTTTTTGTATGCATTACCCATGATAAAGTATAACAGTTGTTAAAATATTTAATTTTTAACATTTTGAGGGAAATATTAATTTTTAGTCACAATTACTGTGCTTATCGCTGCTGAATTTGCTGCAATAGTTAAGGAATAAACCTTAGCAAGTCAACTATGGCAAAAGAAGAAAATTCTATATGGCATAGTGCAATAATTATCAACATGCAAAACATTCTAATATACCATTCTGAACGGCTGCTGCTTCAGGAAATTAAGAACAAAAAAATAATACAAAAGCACGATTCACTACTTCCGACATTACCTTGTTCGGGAAGTAATCATTATTACTTCCTGCAGTACTTTCTACTTCCTCAGAACTCGAACTACCACAGCTCGTATTAATTTCTGTGTCGTCCCCGGAAAACATCAAAATATCATTAGTTTCCTTATCACTGCCATAAAAACTTTCACAATCTTCTCTTGTATCATTCAAGGATAATCCTTTCATTCTATTTGTCACAGGAAAAATCATATTTTGAGTTGCATTTAAATTAGCAGTAGTGATTCCATCATTAGTTTTAACAATATCAAATGACTTTCCATCTATTGTCATCAATGTTTCATTCTGATTCTCAGTCACATCCCGTGACTTAGATTTTCCATGATCATTTTCATAATTATCTATTATGAGATACTCCGAGATGTTTTCCGCGTCCTTTGTATCGAATAATGCTTGATTTGGCCACAGTGCAGATGAAGTAGAAGGACAAGCGAGCTTTCGGGTTGATTGGAGTGATGAAGTTGATGGAAAGACTTCTTCAAAAGAACATGAGGTCATTTCATGGTCATCCAATTTAAGTGTAAGCTTCTTTGAGTTTTTATACTCGTCCTGTTCATTGAAATTCTTTCGCTTCAAAGTAGATACCAGATCAGTTTTAATATTAGAAGAAGAGTGTAAGAAATGCACCTTCCTTTGACTTCTTTGTTCCTTCTCTTCTGGATCAGTATCTGCAGATTCGGGTTCAGTCTCAGTGTCTTCAGAAATCTCAACTCTCTCAACTATAAGCGGCTTTTGTCCAAAGTGCACATTGACCTTTGGCAGTACTACACGTTCTCGTGATGAAGCAATGGATTTAACAATTTCCATTTCCTTTATCTCAACGACGTAGAGAGGATTATGCTGTATTCTCGACATTGGCATATCTCTTAGCTCGGTTGTGGATAGGGTATTTGTAGAAACTTGTGAGAAGAGCTTACTATTTCTCGTGAGGAAAAATTCTTCACCATTCTCAGTATAATCGAAATTTTTCTCCCATGGAATAGGAGATTCTTGACGTGCATAAGCTACTTGTGGATGAGTGGTTTGAACGACGTCAGGAATGGAATTCATGTCCAGGTTTAGTGGAACGACATTGCTCACATTTGTAACACGATTTTCAACTTTTCCCATCGGATTCAATGGGAGCCGATCAGCTCGGATCACGTTTTCATAGAAATTTTCATGAATATCATTTTTATTCTTGTCATTTGTCTGTTTGTAGGGTCTATCCTGGTCAAGTCTGTCTCTCCCCTGGCCATAATTGCATGCCTCACTCGTTATCGTTACATTTTCAGACATCTTGAGAATCCATCCCTGTGAAAACATTGTTCTTAGCTGGTTCAATTCAATATCGAGTGGCAGTTAGGAGGAAATCAGTGTTAATGGAATGGTTTTGACAATGATGCTCGTGTAAAGTCAGGCATAGCTCAATACAACCATGCGCCTTTCTGTGCAAAGCCTTCTGTTTCTCTATCCACCACCAATACGAAATCTTGTTTATCGGACTCACACACAGCTTTATAGTTTATTTCTTTGAAATTCTTCGCCTCATCTGAATGAGTTAATCAAGGGGAGAGACTTCCGTGCAAGGAATATATACACGTCCACAGAATGTTATGTATGTTTTTCTGCCAGTCTTTTTATTTAGACTGATACAAGAGTATTCTTAATTGAAATGGGTTTAATCTCGAAAAAATAAACAATTACAGTAGTATTTTTTTATATCTTTCCAGCCATTGTATACGTTAATTATAGAAAGCAAATTATAAGCAACAAATAAATATAAGCAATCGTTTATGTGATGTATTCGTTTCATCGAAAATTCATTTTAAATCAAATAGTGAAGATTTTTAATATTTTAATCCTTTACTGCACCGTAAAAACGCTGTTCATGTTCATAGTTACTATACAAATGAATAAATTAAAAAAATAAACACGCCGGTGTGCAGTAAAGAATTAAATAAAAATATTGCTAATTAAGCGACACATACCTGTATTTTTTTCGTAACTCTTTCCCACCTATCGCAGACAGCAGATACTTTCGGATAGAAAGCATAGCGTTGCAATTGAAGAATTTTCGGTTTAGCTTCCTCAATTTCAGATTGTATTACCTGTAAATAATCGAGAAAGATAAACACGTTGAACATAATTAAATGCATATAATAGCACACGAGAATGGGAAAAAAATGACTAAATTTATGAATGTATACCTTGCATTTATCAATGTGCGATTCAGTGAATTTTTCGATTGGCAAAGCATTTATTTCACCAAGTTTCTCTTCTACTTGTAACAACCATGCATTTATTTCCTCCACATTTGGTTCATTCTGTAAAAGATATAAAAATAAATAACATCGAGTTATACACGTTATTTTTACAAAAATGCATAGGTATTAAAAGTAAAGTTTACCTCAATCCCTGAAGATATACGTAGTCTTCTTTCAGTGTTTGCCAGACGAACCACAACATCGGATAATCTTTCCTTTAGTTGTTGCACATATACTGGATCACATATCTCGGAGAATTCGTCTTGAGATGTTAAAAGTTTGTCTTTCACGATATTCAATCTAGGAATTACTTCAGTCAATGTTTCCTGTTAAGAAACAAAAAAAAAAAGGTGATAATTTTGAAATCTCCTTTCAGACAAAAAAATTAGCTTATTATTTATTATACCAATAGAAACTTACATTTACATATATTGCATTTACGGGCAAATCCGACATATTTCTTTGAGTATCCAATTCCTTATTGATACTTTCTATTGACATGTTCAAGTACGTCATATGCTTATGCATGTCTCGTGTCAACTCTAAAGCTGATTCTAAAATAAATTTCGACTGTGTAATCTGCAGTCCGAGTTTATTATACAACTCTTTGAGTACATCAATGCGATTCGAAAATTCCTCTGGCTCTGCAACAGTATTTTCAGCGACTTGCATTCTACCAGTGACAATTACAGCTTCGATTTCACTTTTGATCTCGCTCAATGTCTGGTAAAATCGTAAACAATGCTTTAATTGGCTTTCAACAGTTTCAGGATCCTCCGATGCCAATTCGAGTAGACAAGTTGCTTCTTCAATGCCTCTGAGTTCTCTGAGAGCCCTAGACATTCTCGGTTCTAAATTAGAGGCACAACAAAATCGATGAAACTTCCTCTGCACATCAGAGAACTTGTGTTCAATTAGTGTCATTTGCTCTTCAAGTCGACTAGCAGCTTCATGCTTCTCTGAGCTCTTATAATTGTCGATTTGTGACTTCATCTCTTCAAGCGTTGCTTGCTGTCTCTCGACTTCTTCCATTAGTTTCTGATAGTCATGAGGCAAATCATCAGCAGTCAAATTGCTGTCAAGACGTGCTGTCAATACAGAATCTATTTGTGTAAGAGAATATTGAAGAGTAACAATTTGTCCCTCTAATTGTTGCGCTTGTTTCACTGATCCCTCCAAGAATTGAGCGCGTTCTCCTGCCTCTTTGTGCAAATTTGTCCATCGATTCTCAAGGGCCTCCACATCTGATTGAATTAATTGCGTCATTATGCAGTTGTCGATGAGTTGTTTTCCTATTTCTTGAATCTTCTCGAAGCGAGATTCAGGATGATTTCGAATAAAGTTTTCCAGGTCATCGAGTTTCTCTGATATTTCTTCGGCGTCTGCAGCATTCTCCACGGATTTCCTCAGGCTCTTTTCCAATTTGTCTAGCCGATCGCTTTCTTGAGCAACTAAAGCTCGAAATTCACCGTATTCATGACTGGCATTTTGCAGTTGTCTGTAACGTTCATAAATACGATCTGTGACATCAGTCCATCTTGCATTTAAAAATGTAAATTGTCTGCCAAGTTCCTGCACTGACGATCCCTCGGAACTCAATAGCTTGTCATTACCCATTTCATTTAAATTCCGAAACTCTTCGACACGTCTATCAATTTTATCTTTCAAATTTTGATAATGCCCGCGAATTTGAAAGAGTTCGACAGACGATGTAATGTTTGTAGTCGATGGGATTTCCTTTTCAAGGCATGCTAACCACTCGGTAAAATTGTAAATACCGTTTACAATTTGATCGTTTTTCTGCAATGCTGCTTCAAGTTTTTCTTGTTCAGCATTTACTCGGTCGACAATCGTATGCCATTTATCTGATATAATTTCTAATCGACTATTCAAGACACTTGATAATTTAGGTTCTGAATTTTCAAGTAGTTGATTAGTTTCTATTTGAAGATTTTCTATTCGTGGATTAGCTTCAGTTATGTCTTTTGAAAAGGAACGAATTTGTTCGAGTTTATATTGCGTTGTCTCAACGTCACGGATGAGCTCGGTGCCTGATATTACAGAGAGGTCCTTGGAGGACTTATCCAACCACTCTTCCAAACTACAGAGCTCGCGATTGAATTTCTCCAGGGATTCGATGTCCTTTAATAACTTCTCTTGACGCTCTTCTAAAATAATTGGGATATCAGACCACTTGGTATTTAAATCTTGCAGATTATCTTTGAATCGTTGAGCTTGAGGGTTGTCTTGTATTTTTGCTATTAATTCTTGTCCAGTAGCGTTCACATAATTGAGCTTGTCTTTCTGCTCTTTCACAGATTCTCGAAGCTGTTTAAATGTCTTTAATTGTTTTTGCATAGTGCTTTCGTTTGATAGGACTGCATGTTCTGATAATAATGTGCCTTCAACCTCATTTATAAAGGAGAGAAGAAATTCCATTATCTCGGTGTATTTCTTCGGTGGAGTTTTGTCTAGTACACTATTTAGTTCAGTAAGCCGTTCAGATAATCTGTAAAAATTAAAATTTATATCTTGAGAATTTTTTAATTAAAAAAAAAATGAAAATTATAAAACAAAAAAAGAATTTTACCTTCTTTGCAAGGATTCCCAATTCGTTATGAATTGTTGTGTCTCATCTTTAATGGTACCAGCGTTATTACTAGCAACACCAGCAGGATTCTCTGCTAAAAAGTCTACCTTAGTAATCAACTTTTTGATTCGATCTTCGTGCGATTTCATTGATTTCATTTTAACCTGGATTAATAAAACATATTATTTAATTTATCATGTATATAAGGAAAATAATAATCCAGCTAATTAAAAAATTTCTTCTTACCCCGAATAGTTCAATTTGACTATTTTCAGTATTCGCTTCAAACCATTTTGAATATCCATCAAACATCATATGCAAGTTCGCTAATTCTGAATGAAGTTGCTTGAGATCTATCAGGAAATCAATCCGCTTTTTAATCTCTTGTAACCGATTATTCATCGCTTGCCAACAATTCTGAATATCACTGATTTTCGACTTTTCCGAGTCACATGATTCACCGGCATTTTCTAATTCTTTGACAAAACGCTTTCCTAGCTCCAAGACTCGATCGTACTCGACTTTATGAGCCTCAACGTCAGCTAAACTTTCTTCATACACAACTGTTTTCTCTTCCACATTTAAATCGTCGAATACACCTTCAGATCGACCAATTTCCAAGTCAACGTAATCCAACCATTTGTATAAATTACGTAATGCAGATTCAAATTCCTGTCTAGTTGCACTAGTAATTCTTCGCTTTTTTGAATCACTGCCTTCTTCTAGATCAGACACATCTTTCTTATAAGCTATACTAGTCACTGTTTCAGTCATCCAATCATTTCCAGTAGTAGTAGTCATTTCAAAGTCAGTTTTCAAGTTCAAATCAAGTCCAGAGCTCGAGATCTAGTACAAAAAAGGTCTCATTCGAGCATTGAAACAATAAAACGCTTCAATAATAAATTTTTCATGTGAACAAAGCATTTAAATAGTGCAATTAAGGATTATTAGTAAGGATACAAAGCGTTGATGAAAAGAGAAAATAATTGAATGAAAGGACCTAGTGATCGAAGAACTATAGCATTTTTAATTCTTACTATAGTACAAATAGCATGAAATCCAATGTGGCATGGACGAATTTGTGTTTAAAAAAAAA